>JAWNNO010005867.1:0-187474 GCA_035044985.1 Lordiphosa fenestrarum | reverse complement strand
TTTCAATTGTTCATAAAGTTGGTTATAATAATGCGATTTAAGTCAAATATGCGCCGTTTTGTTCGATGACGAGTTCCCAACGAGATGCCAACTTCATAATGCCCCTCTTATAGAAGCTCGCTTCCCTATTGTCAAAAAACTCGGAGAGCCAATTTTCACAGGACTCTCTTGTGGCCAACTTTCGACTACCAAGCTCGTTCGCCATGGACAGAATTAGGTGGTAATGACTTGGTGCGAGATCCGGACTATACGGTGGATGCAAAAGAACCTCCCATCCGAGCTCCCGGAGCTTCTGGCGCGTCACCAAAGATGTGTGTGGCCTGACGTTGTCCTGATGGAAGACAATTCGGCCTCTGTTGATCAAAGATGGCCTCTTCTGCATGAGTGCTGCATTCAAGCGGTCCAGTTGTTGGCAGTACAGGTCCGAATTGAGCGTTTGGCCATAGGGGAGCAGCTCATAGTGGATGATTCCCTGCCAATCCCACCAAACACACAGAGGAACCTTCCTGGCCGTCAATCCAGGCTTGGCCACCGTCTGGGCAGCTTCACCGCTTTTCGACCACGACCGTTTGCGCTTCACGTTGTCGTAAGTGACCCACTTTTCATCGCCAGTCACCATCCGCTTCAAAAACGGGTCGATTTTGTTGCGATTCAGAAGCGATTCGCATGCATCCATACGGGCCAAAATGTTTTTTTGCGTCAAGTCGTGTGGCACCCATACATCGAGCTTCTTTTTGAATCCAAGCTTCTTCAAATGGTTTATAACGGCTTGATGACTCATGCCCAGCTCTTGGCCGATGCTACGGCTGCTACTATGCCGGACTCTTTCGATCAATTCAGCGATTTTATCGCAATTTTCGACGACATGCCTTCCGGACCGTGGCGCATCTTCGATCACCTCTGCACCAGAACGAAAACGTTGAAACCATCGTTGTGCGGTGGAAATGGAAACTGTATCGGGTCCATAAACTGCACAAATTTTATTGGCAGCATGAGATGCATTTTTGCCTTTATCGTAGTAGTACTGTAAAATATGCCGTACTATATTTTCTCTTTATTTTGTGTTTGCGACGCTATAACCCACGAACGACTAAAAACAAACAACAATAAATCAAACACGTGTTAGCGCGTGAAAAGAGCTTTCCAAAAAGCTCTAGCGTGAACCGATGCAAATCGGTGGAAATACCGCAAGACTTTTTTGACAACCTTATATTAAGTTCATTACCATTGAAAACAATAAACGATTTTCTAACTTAGACTACTTTTTAGACCTTACTATTCTATGGGAGCTATACCATATAGAATACCGATAATGACCAAACTTCGTGGAAGCATGATAAAGCATATGCAAATATACAAAATTTTAAGGTCTTTGTAAATGAATCGGTTTTTTCAAACGATCGTTCATATGATAGCCATATGCTATAGCCATGCGATTTTCACAAAACTTTGTAGAATTTTTTTACTATAAAAAGATAGATGCATTTTTTTCCATAAAAAAGATCTTCTTACTAAGACTACTTTCTATATTCTATACTTTCTATAGAAGCTTTACTATATATAAATATAACTATGGATAGCAAACTGTAGTGATAGCCCAGGGTATTTAAATTTTGCCCTGAAGTTTGCAGCGCATACAAAAATTCATATCCGACCCAATAAACTATACTATATATTCTTGATCGGCTGTCTGTCTGATTCTAGGCTATCAGCTTTGAAGGTATCGAACTTAGAACTTTGCACAGAGTCTTCTTTTTGATGCAAGCTCCTAATATGTCGGAACGGAACGGATCGGATAGCTATATCTCGTAGCTCCTATGGGAACAATGGGTCGGAAAACTAGTTTCAGTGAGAAAAACTTTTTTCTTTTCAATGGAAACGTATCCAAACTTTGTAATTGTAGGTTTTCTATGTTCTTTTACAATTCTACCAAGTTTTATTAAAATCGGACAACTATATGGTATAGATGCCATACAAAAGATAGGTCTGAAAAACAGTTTAAGTTAGAAAAACTTTTTTGTTTTTAATGGTAGCACCTTGAAATTTTGTATTTGTTTGTTTCACATGCTTTCACCCAATTCTTCATATTTTTGTTCAAATCGGATGACTATATCTTATAGCTCCCGTTCGAACGATCGGTCGAAAAATGGGTCGTTGTGGGAAAGAGATTATTTTTGACAATATTTAAGCGAGCACTTGCAGGGGTATAAAAACTTCCACACAGACGAAGTTAGCTTAGCCTTCTCGTTTTTTATTGAGCTTCTTGGTCTTCCCCCAAAACAACTCCAAAGTTATTCACCCTGTGTTCTTGAAATGAGATCTCTTTATTAAATCAAAGAGAGCTGAGCCATTATTTAACCAAAGACCACAATGTTATAACGAAAGTTAAGAAATGTTCCATTACTTCATAAGAGAAGTGCTAAAAAGAGTTGGGAATTTTAGGAATTTACCAGATTCTTTTAAAACTATGTAGCGTTTTCCGTTGTTTAGTTTACGTTTTACTCAACCAAAGATAATTTGTACCTAAATTAAGAATGAAATGTTTTCAAATTTATCAACTTACCTTAAGTACGAAATTAAAGATCACTTGTTCTCATTTCAATCAAATTATAGTTGGTTATACTTGAAACTTTACAAATTGTTATAATTTTCACCCCGATTGATTTAGTGCTCTGCCCTTGGCTATTATTATTGTTGATTGATGTTAGTTGTACATTTAAATATGTGTTCTAAAGGATTTGCCATTCAATAATGAGCAAGTTCATAGTTTTATATAATGCATACTTGCTGGGTGGATTTCTAGTCTCGCTCTCGTTGCTCGTCTATCCTTAAAGCTCGAGATGTAGATAATCAAATCGTTTGTCTATAAGTGGCATATTAGATTCAACAAAGAGAAAGTCATTTCTCTTCCAATAACCTTCTGTCCAAGGGCTTAGGCGCCAATGGCGCTCTATATATACACTCTCTCTACATACATATATATTCATTTCATTGGAAAGCCACAATGGAAATAATTTATTTCTCTATGTACATTAAACAACAATACTTCTTGTTTGCCAGACCCGCATTTCAGAATGCCTGCCAAGGAGAATGACAATGACATGACTTAAATTCTATTGCATTCGAGTGGGAAGCCAGTCGAGCGCAATCATTGCAGCGAAATCAAACTCATTATCCTTCACAGAAGGCGCCAACGAGTAGCGTAGCTTCCTCGTCTTATCCATTTGCTGGCCAGCAGCCGCAATCGTCGCGTCGTTTGTGATTGTCTCGCACTTGAAGGCACTGCCAGAGCAAGGCGAAGGCTCGTACGTGATTCTGTCTGACTTGCCTTCAATATGAATGACATTGGCAATGGCATTTCGCCTTGATTGACACACTGCTGGCCGCAATGAATGATGGTCCTCGATGGCCGATGATTGCCTTTAAAGCCTCAGCCCAGGCAGGCAGTTCTTAAAGCCAGATTCGTCTTTTGGTTGGCGCTCACTTAATCAGAATCTGTGCGTTAAGTGCCTGCTGTTCTCTTGTTCTTGGTGCCTGACGCCTAATTGCAGCACATCAATCTGCAAATGAGGCCCATTAATTTGGCTAAACAAGCAGCAAGTCTTAAAGTTTTAAAGCCCTTCCTCGCTGCTGGCCTGCGGCTTTGACTTTGATGTGTGCTAAAAAGATAGCATCGAGTAGATAAGCCAACGTTTTGAATACCACGCAGCCTGGTCAGGGTCAAAATCCAGTCGCCGAAGGCGTTATGGTCCCTGTTATTATTATCGCAACCGCCACTGGTGTCGCAGCATGTTGGTGTCACTTTAGACAAAAATCGATTTGCCTATAAAATGTTTTACAGTCTGAGTGGAAAGGCGAGCTGATTGTGTGGGCATGTCACCCCACGCCGCACCCCCGCCCCACTCGATTACTCTATCACTCTTTCTGATTCTCTAACCCATGCCCTGTGTGCCAACTTATTCATGCTGCCATATGAGCTGATGTTGATGCTGATGCGTTGGCTAGCCACAAATTTACGCTAATGGGTTTGCTTTTCCCGCACTCTCCACTTGTAACTCGATGAGTGTTCTCGGCCATTGCGAAATTAAATTGCTTGGTTTACTTTGTAGAAAGGGTCAACAAATCTTGTATTGGTATTTACCCCATGACAGCTTTGTGACGTTTTTTGTTGTTGCTGTTGTTGTGTAACTAGAGTGAAAACTTAAATTATATCAATTTCATACAATTTCCGATACCTTAAGACTTGGAAATAAGGGAAGAATGGGCGTATTTAATAGTTTTAAAGTTTAATTTTGGTGTTTTTCAGCATCGATAACTTGGTATACTGACCGAACTGTCAAACAAGGAGTTCAGTAAGAGCGAAGCTAATTGGCAGGATATCCCGCTTAGTACGTTTGCTTAGAAAAGCAAAGCAGTGGAAAACTTTGCATTGAGTCATAAATACTGCCACGGACCAGAGGTGCACGAAATGACTCTACATTCTCTGCACTCAAGAAAAAATCCGCGACTACGACCTAAAATTTACAAATAGGCCTTTTAAAAAAAATAATTTCTTAAATAGAGCTCAGCCTTTTTAAAATTAAGAAAATTTTTACTATTAGATAGAAAATCTCCAATATTTTCTTAATATTTGGAAACTAGAGTCTTAAAAAACAGAGACTTATATGGGTAGGGACTTAAAAGGTAATTCTGAACATTGTTATAGATTTTTTCTGTTAACTTTTCTGCCGATGGTAAGACTAATTCGTCCAAAACTGCCGGGATAACAGATAAAGTCACTAGATAGTATGTCAAATTGGTTCATGTCTGTAATACTCCTTGAACGGAATCGAAACTGTAGGTTCGGAACAGGTTTAGGCTTTGCTTTTATACGTATAGTAGTTTGGTTCGCAGTAAACTGAAAGTCTGATGTAAGCTTAATACATTTTTGTATTCTTTTTCCTACACTACATTTTTGGGAACACTCACAGCCAAAATGTTTGCCAGCGCATTGATACATTCGAATGTATCTCGTGGGCCAAGACTATAACAATATTTTTAAAAGTTGCTCCAGGAAACAAAAGCATCTGCTGTCTCGACTTGAAAGAAAAGTTTCACTGCCCAATTAATCAGATTTTTACAACTTTTGCCACTTTGGGTAAAGCAAGTGAACACCTTTAGGCCACATGGCGTATGAGTGATTTAAAATAGCTTAAGCGCTTCCTAGCAAAAGCTAACGTCCCTGAAGTTTGGCTGCACCGTAACGGCAATAACGAATCTTCTACCTCTTCGTACTGAACACTTGCCACCAGACCAACCACCAGTCAAGTATTTGCCCAAGGATTTTGACCGCAAAATGTACCTATCGGTACGAGACGGCATTACCGGTCCCTAGTGTAGTGATGGAAGCACACGTTTGTTTATTTATGGAACTAGCGCTGTGTTTCATTACCTGTTGTTAACGATTAACTAGCGCTCAGTGATGTATCAGGTCGTTGGGCCTAGTAGTGTCCTGATACCACCAGAGCTACAGGGTCGAAACTATTTGTACATTTTTTAAGGTTATTATACAAGGTTAATATCCACCAAGTTACATATAGAATTTTGCACTTTACTTAGGCATCATTCTAGCGATATCACCGGTATTTTATTACAGTTCGAGCTGCCTTAAGATATCCGCAAGTTAGACCATTGAGCTTACTTATATCTAATTCTTATCATTGGTGAGCAACCTGTCCCGAGACGGCTTATTGCTGAGCACCAGAGTCACAATTGGCAAGTTTCTAATTTTATAAAATTGACCTAAGTGAATTCACAAATGGGTTGCCAAAGAAGATAGTTTTGTGCAATTTGAAAGCAAACAAAACGCTTACTTCTCCCGTTTGTATTTTCAAATAGCAGCCACATTCTGTTGGCAGTAAGTGGCTTGGAAAATTTGCCATACGATATCTGTGTAAGTACGTAAATAAATGAAAGAAAATGTCGGTTGGCACGTAAACGCTTGGTTGTCATATTAAATGCAAATTAGTTTGACATTTTTGAACAGAACACGTTTCAATGCCTTTTTTGCGCCTTATTAGCTCTGCTACTTGCTGACAAATGCCAAAGAGCCATCAATCTTCATTTTTGCTTGGTTCGAACTTTCGTCAGTGTTTTGTCACTCAGCTGCTCAATTGTGCAGGACACACACACACACAACACTCGCATATCCTTTGCCATTAAATGTGCATTTGTACAAAAAGTAACGCTAATGCTAAGTGGCAAGTAATGGGAAAGAACCGCGTTCAGCTAAATTTTGTTTGCCCACCTCCGACTTCTGGCTTCGCTGTGCTACTTTTTTCCCCTTTTTGGCCAAGTATTTTTTTTAGAAACTCATATACACAAACAAGCCCGCAGCGCTTTAGATGTTTGAGTGTGTATGAAAATCGATCGCATTTTCATGGCAGACATTATGGAAATTCGAGTCGTTGTGTCAAGTGTTTATGCGTGTGTGTGAAGGAAATGGCATTTTTGAGGTATGTAATGAGTTGAGTGTGTGAGTGCGTGTGTGTGTGTGTGCTAATGCGCCGGCAAATGTGCGTTGGCCTGGTTAAAGATACCGTCAACTTTTTCTCAAACATCGACAAACTCCAAAGCTCACAGACACCTGTTCACCCCTTTGCATTTATATTGTTTTTGTATCGTCATTTTCGTCAACTGTTTTCGACAGCGGAAAATATGGTTACGCTTTATTGACTGCCCGGATGATGCGCACCAGATTTCGCTCTGTCACGAGCTGCAGCCTCGCCTCTGTTCACCCTCCACTAGCTTGGACCATTTGACACGTTTTCGCACTTATCGCTGCTGAGATTACTTTTCGCTTTGATTGCATTTCTTTTTGCGTTTCTGTCGACTCCGTTTGGGCTGCTTCATTTATTGTCTGTTTGATTGCTTCATATTTTTGGCCAAAAAACCTGGCATCTTCATTTCACTGCCTTCCCAAGCACTTATTTTATTGTTGGAAAGTTTTCGGCGTTGGCGTTTTATGTGCTCCAGTTATTTTTTTATCGCTTTATGAATAATGCGTAGCGTGCGTGCACCCCCAAGACTTTGGGCAAACGTTGCGCATACGCAGCGTCTGCCCAGTGGAATGAGAATTATTGTCCTTAATGGCTTGTCAATGGAGCCAACGACTCGACCCAGTGTCCTTTCGTGCGCGTTGAAGTAGCCAAATGGAGTGCAATAATCGAAATGAAATGGTAGATGGTTGGGCTAAGCTAATTATAGTTACAGCACGTGGCAGGCGAAAATGGGCCAGCAATGGGCATTGGAAAGAAAAATAGCTACAGATTCGAGGATTATTGTCATTAGTTTAATTAATAAATCCAAATTGTTTAAGCTAGAAAGATATTAAACAGATTCGAAAATGAGAATAGAGTTTTCTGGTTAACATTTTGGCTGTGGTAAGTAATTGTAGATTCTGGGAAATTTTTGAGAATATTTGCAGACTAATTATACCCAAGTGGTCACTTCGTTTCGGAGAAATTAAGTGAATTATACAACGGTGTCCACTTGTATTTGTCTTCATTTCTATTGTTTTCATTTAAATTCAGAGAAAAACTTATTACTTTTAAATTTAATCATATTTTCATCAGTTTGTTGAGACAACTTTCTTCACTTTACGAACTTTTCACAAAATATATGTTTTAGAGCACGATTCATGCACTTAGTTTGCATTTTTTACGTTTTGCGTTTCAAAACGATTCATGTGCGGCTTACACATGCACATGGAAATCCATATAAACCGATTTGGGAGAACACAATGAAGTTTAACCACGTCAGCGTGCTTCTATGTAGCAATAAACTGCAGTTGAATATTTTTCCTATTTTTTTGGAGAACATTTTTGCTGTAAGCATTTTTCGATTTGTTTGTTTCTCTTGTTTGCGGAATGCACCGGTGTCGCAACAACCCAACTATGCTACTTACATGTAGTTATGACGATACTTCTTTGCAACACCAAATTTTATTAATAGCTGATGATGGTAATAAGAAATAAGAAACTAAAATATTAATTCTTTATTTACAAGCAAATGTAATTAAAACCATGTACATATGTGAGAATGCGGCTTATTTTATATACAGTTGGAAAATTACTGCCAAGCATTGACAAACATTTTTGCCATCACCTACAAATATATCAATAATTCAAGCACAAACTCGATAATCCCCCTTTAGCGATATAATTATTCAAGTAATCCTCCTTTACCGGCTGAATTATTCAAGTATTTTTAAAAGTAATTACATTTCGCAATAATCACTGAATAATCGAACATTGTAGTCAGGAATTATTTTTCATTCTATGAAAAAATGGTATTATGGTAGTTAACAGCTCTGCAAGGGACGTCCTCAAACTTCTTTGGTGGAAAATGGTTTGTTAAGTTTGTGTGGGCAAAAATTATTTCAAGATCGATAAGCTTTAAGCTAGTACTTGACCTCAAAATCTGTAAAGTCCCCACCCAAAGTCGAAACATTGTCGTTATAGGCATTCGACTATCTTGAAACCTCTTTTCAAAGCATCACTTAAAAAATAATACTTTCTGACTTTCGAATTTTCGAAAATCAGAAAAATTTGGCAGAAAATGTAAGCAAACATATTCTTTTCTGCTGCTTTCTATTAGATCGGGTCCAAAATCATTTTCAGCGCTGCATAAGGAAATTTAAATTAATCTTTTTTTGCGTGGAGACTGCCGGAGTCATTGGTCAATCTACTCCCGACTTGGCTCCTATAGGAAGTATCAAAGCAGTAATATAGATCGCTTACCTATAAATTTAGTAAGATCCCCACTCACAAATGCAAGCAAAGTTTGGCTTTAAGCTAGTGCCTGGACTCGCTAAATTAATAACTGGGCTGTGGCATGTAGTCTCTGCACATAAATGCATCAGTGAAATTTGTATTTATTGCATTTGCGAATTGCGACACGGGGGTCATCCTTTGGGGCCGGCACCAGCACATGTCGCTTAAAAGCAATTTATTTTCCATGTATATTCGTGGTCAGTTGCTGCTCCACTGCCTGTTGCCTGGCCAGCCAAGCGTGGCTTAAATGTTTTATACAGTTTTTTTTTAATAAACCTAAAAACCGCTTTACCTACTCCCCAGTGTCCTCTCTCTCTCTCTCTCTGAGTTTCCAAAGTGCATTTGAGGCAAAACAATCTGAAGCCCATCATGCCACCCAGTTGCCTGGTGTCTTAGACCAAATCAATACAAATGATAAAACTCTTCTTGCCCCATTTGCATATGGAAAAACCAAGAGCACAAAACATTTGGCAAACAGGCTTCCGCAAGCACAACAACTGCAAAAGGAAATTCGAATTGCCTGCGGCGCATTTACAATTACAATTGCAACTGGCAGTGCACTGGCTTGTGCCATGTTTCAGTCAGAGTCAGATTCAGTTGCTGGTCCGGAAGTGTCGCCATGTGCCACTGTGAATTTGGTTCTACTTGGCCCAGGCTCCGATGGCATTTGGCTCTGGCTCTGGCCTTGCTTTGAGTGGAGCTTTCAGCTGGCGGGCATCATTTGTTCTGAATTGGGTTAGGCTTGGCAACGCTATACCAGATTAAGTGATTGAAATTGTGTTAGGGTAACAGCAGCTGGCAGCTGTTTTATGTATCGAAAAACTAGATTATTGTGTCTTATTTACAATTTTTGAAAATGTTTATATAATTTGATAGTTCATCCCAGGGCACTTTTGTATGCCATTAATTTGAGAATAAATGAATGTCGCATTTTAAGTACCAAACGTCTTTTCATAGTCTTCATTATTTTGGGGTAAGTAAGGGTTAAGTTCCAAAATAGAGCTATATTTCTGTAATTTTTGACGCAATCAATTTGCGAATTAAGTGCAGTTGGAATATCGAACTCAGCTTAATCTCGAGCAAAACTTGCAGCATGCAGATTTCAAGTTTAAGTGTTCAACTTCTCGATATCGTTGTAATCCCGCTAATGCATCAAGTTGAGTTCGAAAAACAAGCTTAAGTCCATCCCATGGGTCCGGAGTTAATTCTTCTCGTTCTGAAGAGAAATCCGAGCTTGAACGACTATTCACATCGTGGGATATCTCCGAATGGTATTTCCGTGAATTTGTAGTTTCTGGTTTATTTAATAATTCTAAGGTAATGTGCTTATTTGAGACTTTCAGTTTTGCCCTTGAACACACAAATCTAGCTCTCCACTGTGATAATTTCATGGAGTTTTTTCGATTCTTTTTCATAATTGCTTGCTTATTTATATCCATTAGCTGTCATTTTGGCATTCTGTTTAGCAGCCCTCTTTCTATTTAAAATAATTTTGCAAGTGAAGAGAACTTGACTCATGGCTTAAAACCTTAAGGGTCCGTTTCCACCAAGTAATGAATCTGTTGGATAAGCAGAACGTCGACTCGTTTGTCGCATTTGGTTGCTCAAATAACGGCCAGCAGAAGCAGAATAGTGATGATATAAAAGAAGAAAAAGCCCTCCATGTGCGTCGAACTTTTTCACCATTAGCCAAAATTCGAAAGATCCAGTCTCGAGTGAATCTTCTCGTTTCGCTTTTAAAAGCAACCGATGCTGACTCTGGGCGCTTAATGGAGGACTCAAAGTTAAGATGAAAATCCTTTATATTTTCGTTCACTCTCTTCCTTTGCTTTTTTTCTAATTTCGATGAAAAGCCCCAATTTCTTTTACTGGTTTCATGATTAAGACTATAAAATTATACACCAACCTAACACATTGACAACTAATAACAAACATGTAAGCTTCACTAGTAAGCAAATATGAACATTGGAGTGGATCTCAAAACGGTAAAATGGAAAATAGTAGGTCTCAGCACACTCAAAGCTAGTTTATTTGTATATTATTAATAATTGTTGAAACTAAATGGTGGACGGCCAGGACAAGGTCAGAACAACAATGGGACCTCGCACCCGGTGTTCACATCTCCCAATCACTCAAATGAACTTTCCAACTTCTACACTTTAGCAAGAACAGGATCAGAACTATGGTAGGAGTCATAACGGGGCACTGCACCATCGGTCAAATGTCAGCCAGAATGCGCTTGCGCCCACCATGACTTCTAAACCATTCTTTGAAGACCTGGGCAGTCTAGCAAATGTGCCCCTAGAAGACCTGGCTCTTTTTGTGGACTCCTCAAAATTTTTAAATAGACGGCCCATTTAACCTAACCTTATTGAAGTTCAAAGGCTCAAAGTTTTGAAAAAAGTTACCCATACGACTAGTGAACCAAGCACAAACTTTTATAATGAAAACATATGAACATTTCAATTGGTCTCCTTTTCTTAAATTCAAAAAACATTTTTTGGAAATATGCCTGAAGATACTCCCGTGTTTTTGAGTCCGCTTACCAAATCTCGACAGTGAGTGTTCCTTGTTAACTAAAAGGTGTGTGATGCCTGCATTTTTATACGGCACATTTTGCACATAATTTTCAGCAAAAGTCGTGGCTTGCCAATTGGAAACGGCATGGAAGAAAGACAAAATTTATAAGACTATAAGACCCATTTAAAGTATTGTTTTATTCCAGGAGTGTGTTCATTTAAAAAACAATTTAAATAGAGAATGAGAGCTGCTTAAGAGAAGTATTTGATGTTACGCATGCCAAGGCTAAGCACAAAAAACATCGGAAATTCCATCCAAACTGGCTAAAAAAAAACTTGACAAAAGGCTACTACTAAAATTTGCTTTTTTGGGAGATAAGAAGTAGTTTTTTTCAATTTGCAAGGCGTAGAAAAAATTCAAAGTATTATTGGTCTGATTGCAATTTCGCGATTTCTGTTATTGCTGTTGGGTTTTAGTTTTTGTAAATCGAAACAACGCCGACTGTGTCTAAGGGAAAAAAATTTTAAAAGCAACACTTCGTATGAGTGATTCCATAAAAATGTTGGATCCTTCGCGCCCCATATGAACTTTTTTTACTTTTGCTTTCTTTTACGCTCATTCTACACCAAAACGCTTTTAGGCCATGACCTTAGAAATTTCTTACTTTTAATTCAAGAATCAAGATTTAGCTGAGGCAAAATTAAGCTTTCTAAAAGATGCGTTCTAAATTTCGAGTGTGTCCTAAAGCACTTATATAAAAAATGTACAAAAACATTTATTAAAGAGAATAATCAATGCATAATTGCCCACGCAGAAATTTTCCACCCCGCCGCTCACTTACTATGCCAATAAATTCCAGTGCTCTGTAGTTTTCATTTTTCGTTGGTAAGTATTCCGGGTGTGGTGCAGCGGGTAGTGTGTGTGTCAGCAGTGTAAGAATACTAACTGTTATCCTCATAAACAGCCACTAACTTTTAAAAATTTGTTATTTAATTATTGATTATTGACCAATGACACTGTGTAGTCCAAGTCCAGCCGAGGCAAAATCTAATTATCTTTAAGCAGCACACAATTTGTATATTTATTTGCTCTACCACACAACTCAACTCAACCCACTTGGCGGGGGGGCAACTAACCGCCAATTCCCGTGGGTAGCCAAGGCTGACACATTTATCAGACCGCCTGGACATCATCGACAGCTCGCTAATGATGTCCTAATTTAGAGATGTCACAGTCCATGCATAGATAAAATGGCAAAGCCGCCAGACAAGCGAATCTCAATCGATGGCCAGAAATAACAAATGGCCGAGGACACACGGGAAAAAAAACAGAACTGTGGGCGGGGCCGGGGCCAGGGCCAGGCATGCATATGGACAGTTATTAATGAGACTGGGCAAAAGTGAGATTCATTAATTTTGCTTTCTTTCTTTCTATCTCTTCGCTGGCTTTTTATCGCCTCTCCCTAGGTGCGACGCCATTGACGGCGCATTAAAGGTTAATCATACGCCCTGTGGTCGCAACTTGGCGACGGTAAATATACTATGCCCCCGCAAAATCACCTTGGCCATCGGCAGTGATGCGTCTGTTTTCAAAAGAAGCGGCTAAACTGCTAAAATCTAATTATGACTTCTTAGTAGGTAACTCTCTGTGACACCAACTCTGTGATTACCAACATCTATCACGTCTGCTAGTTGAATGCTTGCCAGCGGTTTAATGCTAATCGCATACAAATTCGCAGCTACCAAGCTGGTTGAGTGGCCAGCTGTAGCCTGATTTGAATAACACGCTTTCAGAATTACCATAACACACACGCACACACACACACGCACACACACTGGCACAGATATGGCCGGCAGGTCCCAAGGCATTTCTCTATATTTTCAATGCTAATTTCTATGTATACATTTTTCTACGGTCATCTTTGCTGGATCGCAATTGGCAATCTCATCGCTTGAAACTGTTTGAATTAAAGCATTGGCAGAGACTCATGTGTCTGGCGTGACCCTGGTCTGGCATCTAGCCCACTCTTTCATCCTCACATGAGTTTTTGTGTGGCATTTTTCGTCCTCTATTTGTGGACAATAAAATATGTGACTCACTTGAGATATGTGGTACCCATTAACTTGCACCAGTCTTAAGTGGCTTTTAACCTTATTTCGTTTCCGTTTCTTCTGCTGCAGCCAGCGACAATCAGTGGCTGCACTTGCACTTAGAGGTTACCACTGCCGCTGCAGCAATTGGTTTTGCTATTCGCAATACAGTTGACAAATGCCGAATGAGAAATACTCTGCATGTAGATGGAAGAATCACAAAAGTAAATGTCAATGTTTAATGATTATTAACTCTTGAATAAAGTACTATGAAAGGGTAAGAGCCAAACCTTGATTATAGAAAAATTATGTGGAATATTCGACAAAGAACATCGAATCTGTTCAGCAAATACTTTGAATTTTCATTCTTCGCAATTCGAATAGACTTTACCTCCTAATCGAACAGGGCTAAATTTAAAAATTCTTTGAAAATTATTGCCAAATATAAAATCCTTGCCCTTATTGTGTGGGTTTTGTAAAATTAACAAAATTAATTTTCCGTTTATTTGGCTGATGAAGCCTTCAAACCGAACTTCACTCGGCTATTAAACACTTCTCTGCACCATAGTTTCCGATCTTATGGTGAATATACAAAAAATCCATAATTACTTTCTCTTTTTTTGGCCCTAGAGCTTTCAAAACAACCTTCAGGCAGACTGGAACTTAAAAAAAAAAACGTTCGGCCCACCGCCGCACATTTTACATTCTGGAGTCGTAGGGCGGCTAAGGATTGAAGGTATTAGAATGGAATCCGGACTATGATACCTTTTAGGGCCTTAACTAAATATTTGTATAAAAAGAATAGAAAATTCCACGCTCATGGGCGCAGTGTTCGGTGTTAAAAAATGTGCCAAAACCCTCTTCAATTTGTATCTCTTTTGAGGAAATCCACAGAAAAATTAAGTGAATCAGAACATCCAGAGAAAGGCCGCTAGAGTGTGCCAAGTGAACGAGAATATAAGCTAATTTACAAAGGAATTTTAAAAATAAATGTGTTGTGAGCTCTTAAGTTGGAAATTACTTGCACAGAAATAATTTGTTGTTTTAAATGCAATAATAAAACTTTTTAATTAAAAGAAAAACCATTTTAATAATATTATTTTATATATTTTAAAAAATTTCCATATTTTTGGCATGTTTGCATATTTTTTGGCATATTTTGTATAAGCAAAAAAAATCTATTTTGGATATGTAGTTATAGTTACTCGAAGAGTAAAAAGGGTAAACTTAAGTCGTGTAAATGTATGTAACAGGCAGAAGGCAGCATCTCCGATATATATATTCTTGATCAGCATCAATAGTCGAGTCGATATAGATATGTCCTTCTGTCCGTCTGTCTACATGAACACCTAAATCTCAAAGACTAGAAAAGCCAGAGCCACCAATTTTTAAATGTAGACTAGTATTGTTTGCACGCAGATGAAGTTTGTTTCAAAAAGTTATTGAAGATACCGAGCTCAAATTTTGCAGTGTAGTGTATGTCGCTAATATCTACAATCTCACAAATTTTCATGGAGATCGGGTAATAAATGGCAGTGTTAAAAAAACGATGCATACTTATCTGAGCAGCATGAGTATATTAAACACTAATTGTCCTGATTAACGGGTACTTCAAAGTCTTTAACTTACGCTCTCGTTTTTAATTAGTATTAGTTGCTTCAATCCATTTTCATTTAAAAAGTTTCATAAAAACCACTGTTTAATAATAATACATATTTCATATGCATTACCTCCAAACAATAAACAAAACTTGATAACTTTAATAATGTTGTAGGCCCTGGGCCAACTGCAGAATATTTATTTACTGCCACATCCAAACAGATGCGCTCTTTGGCTAAGTGGCTGCAATTGAAAATTGCGCCAATGTCTGTGTAAGCGCTTAGCGAGGGTGTGTGTGTGTGTGCCTGTTTGTGTGGCTGGGAGTGAGCCCTAAGCCCTTAGCAACCTACATTCAGTTACAACTTTGTGGCACACACATGTCAGTGGCAGATATTTTGTGATTTTTCAAGCACAAACTGGCTAGAATTTAATGCTTGAAGTGGGCAAAAACCAAACGGGTTAAAGTTTAATTTCCTAATTGATTATGTATGCCGCCTGCGGTCGTCTTTGAACAAAAGTTTTAAGCCAACTTAAAGTTAAAGCTGCCAAAAGTCAACAAGTAGTTCATAATAAAACGATTTGGTGGCCTTGTCATAAAAAATCTGAACGGCAGTGAGTGGCAGCGTGTCACCAGTGGAGAGAGCATTTTATACATCACGTATCCATGTGTGGTGGGGCTGCGAGTAGGGTGTGGGGGCGGTCTCTTTTTTTGGCGCAGATTAAATAATAATATTTGCACGCGAGAGTTCCCAACGGGTCATGGGACGGGACGATTCGGGGCCTGCCGGAGTCATGATACATATTTGATTTGGCCGCCAATGCGCGTGAAAACTTAAGCAAACAAAAACACTCCACGATATGGCTGAGGCGTTGGCCTAAGCTACTTAGGCGCGCGGAATGCTTTCTTGGCCCCGCTCTGGCCATTTGGCAGATTAAGCCACTTAGTTTTGGCCCGCGTTGCTGTCAGTTTCGCTGTCATTGTCACAGCGTAAACAATATTTAAATGAGTTTAAAGCGAATTCGCCCAAAGAAGCGGAAATTGAATTTGTAATGATAACGAAGTGGAGAACGACGAGGAGCGGGTGGCGTATCCCTAACACTGGTTCCCAGCACATAAATTGCTTCGTCTGCTTGTGTGTGGGTGTGTGTGTGCAATTAATTTTTACGGCATGAATTAATTCGTGTTTATGTTGCCGCAAATGTGTGAAATTTAATGGCCAGCTCATTATACAAGACGAGGCACAAACAAATGACCAACTTTTGTTAACTTTATCAATTAAGCTGTAAGACACACGCACATTAAAATCAATATAAATCAATCATACGCACTGCGGACAGGCAAAGCTGAGAGTCAAAAACGTGCAGCATGAAATTCATTTAAGGCCCCAAAATTTTGCTGTTACCTGCACAATAAACATGACAGACAGGCCGGTTTCCCGGGACGGGGGGTAAGAGGGGTTTCATAAAATTAAATGGACCCGGTTTGGGAAAATGGAAGCCTGCAAGGTGAAAGCAAGATGAAAGCAGATCGAATCACTTAGGGCCAGCCAATTGGTGCCGATGCTTTGGGGTAATTTTCTAAGGTCTAAAGATGTGTGAAAATTTTCAGAATTTTATTAAGATTTATACAGAAAATGAGAGTTTATGTAAAAGTCAGCCATGTTCGACTTCGATGTACTCATTACTCAGGGCGAATTAATGTTTCATAGCGTTAACTTGAGTTAATAAACAGAGCATTAACATTCATTTCACTTAAACTACACCCAAAAAAAAGTAGTCATCAAAGTGACACTATTTAGTCATCAATTTGAAGTTATTGAATATCAAATTCTTAAAAATATTCCTAGTATCAAATTGATACTTTCGAATATATTAAAATGTCATCTTGAAGATATCAACACACAACCTACCATAACTTACTAGATGTTAAAATCCCTACAGTTAGTTCTACACGGAAAAAATCACATCTCACCCCAAACGGCTAATGCCTATAACTAAAACTCAACATACACCACAATAAAGTTGCTCTCAAGAGCAACAGTAAATTGTACAAATTTAGAAAGGGGGTGCTAAATTAAAATAACCTATGGAAATCCGAAAAAAAAGATATCAAATTGAAACAAGCTCAGGACATCAGGTTGAAAAATAATCGGATAATTAGCTGCCCCCTCCTGCCACACCAGGCGTACGCCCTTGGTCGCATGTTTTCGAACTCAAAATCGAAAATGTGTGAGATTCGATTTGATACTTTAGCGTTTCAATTTAATAAGCTTAGAGACGAATTGATACCTAATATATCAATATCCTACTGTATTGTATCATTTTGAAACAAAAAAAATTATACTGGTGTCAGTTTCGCTTTGAGACAACGCGAATACAATACAACGTACAATTCCATGTAAATTCTTGGAAAATCGCTTTCAAAGTATCATCCCTTTTTGTAATATTTGGAATATGGACAACGATACTAATGAGTTTACTTCTTCCCAAATAGTTTGAACATTCCTCTGGCTTCCTTGCAACACTTCTTCCTCTCTAACATACACGTTTCTTTTCGTTCATTTCTCAAAATTTCTCGGTCAAATTGTTTGCTCGAGTTGACCGGCGGTTAAGTCAACAGTTTCCCAGTATTATTCTTAAACTATTGAAAGTTGCTGGTAATTTTCTTGTCATAAAATGGTCTGCAGTGGATCATACGCAATAACTTCAATTTTTTAGTATTATCTTGATACTTCATATTAATATTTCAATTGTCAAACTTTTGGTACGAGCTTATCTCAATTTAATATTTTATCTTATATATCTAAAGAGATATATTGGTTATTTACAAATTTGGGCATGGACCGATTCACCTTGGAATTATAGAGATTGTGCTTCAATAACAGATAATTTTTGAAGCACCCAGGTAAATTCCACACACTTCCTTCCTAGTTAGTCCTGTATTTGTTTTTAGGATTCCCAACGGCTTCTAACACTTTTCGTTTGTTAGATGGTTGGAGCGTTGGTAATAGGACTATCGTAATATTTTGTTAATTCATGGAATTTAGATGTATCCAGCCGTCTTTTGGTTAATCCTATTGTCACCGTTTATACTTAATTCAAGTAAATAGCTTTCGATTTTTATATTTGTAGAATACATTTTGTTGTTCGGTTGGTTTGCAGAAGGTGCAAACGGTATTGCAGAACCTGGAGAGAACTCATTTTCTTAGTGGGAAGGATAATTGGTCCAATTGGGCTTAAGTTTATTTTCCATCCCACCAAACAGGGTTGCATCTCGAGCAAAAAAAGTCTCCCGTAGTTTAATTTTAAAATTAATTGATGTTCCATTGAAATCATGTAATTGTTGCATTTGTTTTATGATGTATAATACAATTATATATCAAATTAAACTCAAGTGACCCAAAATTTGAATGCAAAAAAACTTTTCCTTGGCAACCCTTATCCCGTTTGTTGTTGTCAAATTTTCAGTATGTCGCTGGCAATGGCAACTGCGGCAGAGTGGCAGGGCGGTTTTAGTTGATATGGCAATCATCGGTTGGTTTTACGAACAATTATCAAGCAGCTATTTTTAATGTTAAATCAAATTAAAAATGTTATTTATTTGATGAAGCCTATCTAGTAAATTAAAGCTGCTTACATTCCCAACACTAATTTTGCTTATCAAAATAGTTTAGTGAGTGAATTTTGCAAAGTGTCTTCCCAAAACAATAAAGATTTGAAACCAAACGAAACAGATTTCTAGGACACCGAGAATTGGTTTTTGGTTGGAAGCGACTTTTGGGACACCTCTGAACAAGTGATTTTGGGATTGTTTGTGGACATCAATGGAAACTGGACACTCCCATAACAACAGTTGTTTAAAAAGAAAGCAGTATACCTCGGCTCAAGTATCGACCCATGCAAACTCAAAGTAATCTCTGAGGCAGAGCTGTAAGCTACAATTAGCTTTTACAATTACTGGAATACTTAAAAATTGCATTACCATTACAACATCAATTATTTCGTAATTCAAAATTTAGTAACAATTAAAATTATTTCAAATAATTAAATCATTTGGAAGTTGAAATCTTCCATGCATTACCAACGAGCTTGATTATCTAATTAAATTTAAAATTAATTTCTCTCTGGGACCCACAAATGAATGTGTTAAATTTGAAAATCGTTTGCCTGCGTTCCAGCGCTCCCTTTAAGAACTTGAGACGTAAACGAATTTGTGCAAATGTGGCTTGCCATAAAATATGTTCATACGCCAGTTTACTGGCATAAATCATATTTTAATTTTGAATTTTCTCTCTCTGGCCGCAGGCAACTCTACACACAAATGCACACACACACGCACAACCACATGCCATATTTTGTGGAATAATAAATTGCAACTGAAAATCAATTTCCATTTTGGTGTGTAATATGCAGAAATTTCTTAGAATTCCTTAAAGACCCGTTCCGGTTTCCCGTCCAATGTCCGCTGACAGGACAGGAAATTAAAAATAAGCTTTGACCATCAGATAATCGGTATGTGCTTCGCTTCACAGTGGGTGCCAGAAAAATGCGATATTGAATATGTGCAACGGCAGCTGCACACAACTCAAACTCAATCTTGCTGAGAGTGTGCAACCATTCTCACATTTCGGCGACAGCTGCTGACACATTTTGCAATTTTACAACAGCGCTCGGAGCATTTGAAATGAGCAATAATGAAATGCCGTCACCCCGCCACCGCCACCGCTACCACCCTACCTGCCACGCCCGCAATAATCAGAAGTTTGCGTAGAGAAAATGGAAAAACTTTTGCACGTACAAACTCTTCTTTCTATTACACTTCTTTTTCTCGGTGATTTCTGCTCTGTTTTGCGAAGCTGGCGTTTCTTCTCTCCCGGTTCCTTTCGTTGTATTCAATTTGTTTCGGTAACAGCTTGGCACAAGTTCCATTAAATAATAAAGTCGATTTGCACGATGTTCACTAAACAACAAAGAGGGAACTGAAGCCATTCTCCGTTCGTATTTATTATTCAATGCAAATGCCAAAGAAAGTTTTGTGTTAAATTCAGATGTACTGTGCGAAGCCAAATTAAGAAAAACAGAAAGGATTGTGACTTGGATTTAACGATTGAATCAATTGAGCCGCGAATTTCCATTGTGCTTTCCCATTTGTAATACCTTCTACGAGATAGCAAGACAAAAGTCAAAGGAAGAAAGCTTAAGACTTTACTTACATAGAGGAACAAATGTGTATTTTTACAGATTTAATGGGAAAAACTCTGTGAAAATAATGTACTATATTACGGCTTATTTTCTAAAAAAAATGTAGCATACTTATATGGGTTTCACTGGGTGATGCTTGCTTTTTTAAGTTTCATACAAAGCTCTGGCTTGTAGCAAAGCTGTGCAGAAGTTTGTACCGCCGTGTATGTTTAGACTTTGATCTATCTGTGTACATTTTTGGCAACTACGTAGTGTTTCATGACATGTGGCAACGCCAAAAATGCTCTGTAAGGTTCGCCATATAACAATGAATGTCTATGAAATAATTGACTTTAACTTAAAAAATTTTGGCTCTGTGAGAAATGTGTTTTCCAAATTACGTTCATTTAACGCTACGGTTGTAGTCATAATCGACCCACCGTACAGGAAATTCAAAGTATCGTCAGCATATTTCACACCAGTTTCATAATTTCGGACACAAATCCTTATGGAGGAGGAGAATATGGTTGCTGGATTGGCCAGTATCAAAGATGATATAGACATTTTAACTCATTCAATTGGGCTTGTGCCATTTCACCACCTAGAATATTTTACATAAGGACCTCGGTATGAAACCATACAAAATACAGCTGGAGCTAAAACAGAAGATGGGTGACCTTCCACATCGTCGTTTGTTTGCTGAATGTTTTTTAAGAAGTTGAATGAAGATCGTCCTTTTAACGAGAAATTGACTTTAGCGACGGAAAAATGAGACTATCAAAAAACAGATTTTTCGTAATTAATCTGAAGACCAGCTGGAGGCAACTCAAGAGCCGTCAATGCACCCTGAGAAGAGGAGGGTGTGGTGCGTTTTGTGGGCCGGCGGAGCACTTTTACATTGTTAAGCACTTTTACAAAAACAATGAAAATCTCAATGTTACAGTGACTGCAATGCTATTGATTACTTGACATCTCTGTTAAATTGATCGAGTTATTTGACATGTGTTTTCAACAATACGGTGCCACATGACATGGACCAATTTAGCAGAGAGAGAGAGAGAGAGAGTGCAATGGCCGTGAAGTCTCTCGATAACAGAAACTAACCAGCCACTATTGCAGCCCAGGAAGTCAACAATGCAGATACAATGAGTTAACGGCCGAAATGTCCTTAAAATTTATAAGACTTCAAAAAAATAATAGTATGAGCAATAATTTTTTGAAATAGTTTCAAAGTCAGGAATTTAATTTAACTTAAATTAAGAATTTTTAACTTGAATCTAGTATTTTTATACTTACTTATGCTTTTACTATCACCCGGCCTAATGAAGGACACTAAAGACTATGTCTGACCCCATCTGGGGTCAGCCGGAACTACTTAACCCAACCAATGCTTTTACTATTGGCATTGTTTGCACTGTATTCAAGTACAAAGTTCTTAATTTTTTCTTAGTGTGGTCACACTTAAAGTAGCCCAGGTGACACTTGGATATATACAAGAAACCTTGAGTGCATGCCGCAAAAATACATCCTCTACTACACTTTACTTTACAAAACAGAGCTTAAGTCAGCATTTCTAAAATGTCAGTTAAAAATGTCAAAAAATCAATGTGTCTTAGCCAACTTCAAATGGTTGGCCAAATGTCTCTAAAAGCAATGGCCAATGGTGGCTCGACAAAAAGGGTCTGGGCTTAAAATGGCTTCTGGTCAATTTGGAAAAGCTTAATTTTTGGCCTCGCTTAATTAAAAGCATAAATATGAAATGGCGCATAAACTGACCACCATATGCGCAGCTTAATGTCGCCTCCAAAAATACACACACACACTCCCTCTTACACACAACCAACTCACTCATAAATTCAAGCAAAAAGCAATTTAATTAAAATTAATGTATTTGCCGCTCGTCTCTTCCTCTCTCTCTCTCTCTTCCCTTTTCATTTTGGTCGCTTTTCCTTCCGCCTTTCACAACTCACTCAGAAAAAAGGCTATGGTCAGCATGGAGGGACAATTTCTGGTGCGACAAATTTATGACGATGAAATCACATACAATTTAATTGGAGCAGCTGTTGAGATACTCAGTAAGTAGTGGCGGCATATGACTGCGCCGGGGCTTAACGCTTTCCGCCCCCAGATATACCGGCCGATGAGATTTTGGAGCTGTTCGGCAAAACATTCTTCGAGTTCTGTCAGGATTCGGGATATGATAAAATTCTGCAAGTGCTGGGAGCCACGCCGAGGGACTTTTTGCAGGTAACACTTAACTGAAACCATTTTCACATTTTCCGCTCATTTCGCTGCCAAGTCATTTTTCATGCCGGGCGGCGTTGATGGATCCGACGTCCTTTTGTTGCACTCCCTTTCGATTTATTTTCAATTTTCCACAATTTTCACCGCACTCTCTCAACCACAACCATTCAATCCATTGTCATAATGAAAAATGAAATTCAATTGGCAGAATCTGGATGCCTTGCACGACCATCTGGGCACCCTGTATCCTGGTATGCGAGCGCCTTCATTTCGCTGCACCGAGGAGGACGGCGAGCTGCTGCTGCATTACTACTCGGAACGCCCTGGCCTGGAGCACATTGTCATCGGCATAGTGAAGGTAAATATTCTGTGGATTGGTTTCCCACCATTCCAAAAACATTAATGCCCGGGGCACGCCAATCTCTTGCAGGCCGTTGCATCGAAGCTGCATGGTGTCGAGGTGGAAATTGACATAGTCAAGCGAAAAGGTGAACCAATCGATGAGGGTGAGAAGCTGCGCGCCTTGGCGCTAGAGCAGCAGCAACAGCTGCTGGACGCGGAGGAGGCGGCGGATGCAGCTGCGGATGCCGAGCGAAATAATAATCACAATGCCAGCAGTAGCAATGGAAGTAGAATCAACAACGGCAACAACAACAATAACAACGATGGTCAACAACAGCCACACGCCAGCGAGACAGGTAAGAAATGAAGCAAACTGCAGGACGAAATTAATGATCGATTTACCACTTTCATAAATAAAATTTAGAGAAGAATTTTGGAATATTTTAGAAAAAAGTACCCAGCCAAAGAAAGATAAATATTGTGGCTCTTGCATATGTATGAGCTTTCCCTCTCTGTTTGTCAGAGAATACAACTTGCCGCAGCTGCATTCTGCGCATCAACAATATCAGGTCGCCGTAGTTTTGCGACAAAAATTATTTCCATATTTTGGTGGCACAGATGAATGACGAAAAAATTAATGAATCACCGAAAAACAGCATTAAACAACTTGCAATGAGTTTCAAAGTCTCAAAATCAAGATTTATCAGCATTCATTTTATGTAGTTTTCGAAGGATCGTTCCTGTGGCAGCCACACAGAAAAACTATCCATTTGGACTGGATATGTCTTTAATATCCTTTAAATCAACCAACTGAGCTGAAAACAAGAAAGAAAGTCGGTCAAGCCCGACTATAACATACTCTGTACCAAGAAAATTTGTCTTTTGATCATAACTCGAAAACCGTTCATCCGATCTTCTTCATTTCTTTGGCGGATCGATAAGTTATCCTAATAACTAAATATGTCCAGAAGGAACAAGCCATCTATCTTCAAAACTGTGGGAGATATGACGTTTTTTCTAAATTGTGGGGGCGGGAGGGGGCGTGGCCAAAATTGAAAATAAACTTGATCTGCCCTGCAGACATAAGAAGCATATGTCCCATACACGTCAAACCTCTATCTCTTACCATCTCTGAGATCTGTGCGTTCATACGGACAGACGGACAGACGGACATGGCTATATCGACTCGGCTGTTGATGCTGATCAAGAATATATATACTTTATGGGGTCGGAGATGCTTCCTTCTGGATGTTACATACTTTTGCACAAACTTATAATACTCTATGTACCTACGGTACAGAGTATAATGATCCAAATGATGATCATTTGATGATACTTTGTCACCAAATGAATCTTAAAATGATCCTCAAACTTTGAACGCTCTTAAAAAACGCTTATCCAGGTAAAGGATGAAAGGTTTATCCTTGATAAAGAGTGCTAGACCACAACTTTCAATCAATTGCTAGAGGAGAACATATAGCATTTATTTAAAAAGCCGAAGTGCTTCTTGACAAATCTTCTCTTTTATTCTCTTTCATTCTAAATTTCAAATGATGACTTTTTATCGTAGCTCTCCCCATATTTTCACCTATTCTATCGGGAATTACGACTTAGATATTTGATCAGAAATTGTGTTTCAACACTCACATCCCAGCGACGGCAAATAAAGCCAGAGGAGTTTTGGCATTGATTTAACTCATGTCTCCATAGTTTGAAAACGAAATCTTTATGCATATCCATAGTAGAACCTATTTTGGCATACTGTTCTAATGTATGGAGCCCACAGTACAAAGAACAGCAATCGCTTATCGAATCTGGTCAGTAACCATTTTTAATTTTCGCTCTCCGCAATCTGAATTGGAACTCTAGCAGGTATTTACGGTCTTACCGATGAAGGCTAGTGCAATTTTTGCATCACCTGTCCCACTGTGATGCAATGGGGTTCTATTTGTGCACAAGCTTTTGTCGGATTGGTTGAATCTTCAAAGCTCCTATCACATTATCAGAAATGTGGTAAAAATGATACCTTACGATACAGTAGTTAACACATTCCGTTCTTGGAAAAAAGGGATAAATGTGTGCTAGAAAGAAAATCACTTTGGCGATGGCTTAACTAAACTATTCAATTTGCATTCCATTTCCATGTTAGATCCCTCCTCAGCTAGTATATCCATACCGCTGACCAGTGGCACCGCCACGGCGAAGGACAGCTTCGATTGTGATGCCGACAAGGAACAGAAATGCCTGCGTCTATTGAAAAACAAAAGCGATGACATCGAGCGCTATGACCACGTACAGTTTGTGATACGAGAAATCAATGTGACAGACAAATCACAAGTAGATGCCAAGAAGGATGAGGTGGTCGATGACATGGAGTTCCTCTGTGAAGGTAAGTGTACAAGTACTCAGGCAAATTGCACCCGATTAAACGATTCGTGTTTTCCACTCAGCGCCTCTCATATCGCCCGCCACATTCTGCAAGGTCTTCCCCTTCCACCTCATGTTCGACAGACAAATGAAAATTGTGCAGGCTGGCAAGGCGGTCTCTCGTGTAATACCCAGGTGAGTTGCCACTGCTGTCGATTGAGTTTACCTATGAGCCATTGTTTTCGATTAGTAGCCATTCACATGACTGAGCCGCATTGATTTCCACCCCGTTCCCCCCTTCCTTCACAGAGTGACCGAGGAGAACTGCTCGCTGATAGAAGTGGTCGAGGCCATTCGACCGCACCTGCAGCTGAATTACGAGAACATTTTGTCGCACATAAACACCATCTATGTGCTGCAGACGCGACACGGAGCCATGAGTAGTCGGCATGAGCAGCGAGTTCTGAGACTGAAGGTGAGCGTTGATTTCCTCCCATTCAGCGAAACAGCAACAGCAACAACACACAGTGAAAAGCCCAAAAGATAATGGCCCGCTTACGCACAGCCGGGATGGGACATTAAAGTTAATGCCGAACGCTTTCGGTGCGGCCTGCCACAAAATGCAACATAAAAATCAATTTTATTGTAATGGCTAAAGATTTTTCTCTGTTTGGCTCCGCTTTAATGGGACTCTTTTCGTTTGGTCATTGCAGGGACAAATGATGTACATACCAGAAACGGATCGCATTTTATTTCAATGTTATCCAAGTGTTATGAATTTAGATGATCTCACCAAGTAAGTATATGCAAATGAATCAGAAATCTGCCATCCAGCTTGAGTGTAGATAAAAAACTTTAAATATAAAATAAAAAGTTTATAAACTTCTGGATTTAGCTTAGAAGCAACTATGTAGAAACTGGGCCATTATAGTAATGGTAGCTAATTTCAAACCTTTTTATAGAACAAAATTTAACTGGTTTTAGCATTCGCCCACTTTTAAGTTCGTTGAAGTAGGAAGTCGATTGGGGAAGAAGAAGTAGCTAATTGTTAAAACTTTTGAAAATATGTGTTTTTGAGACTACATCTAAGATGTTAAGATTACACATGTAAGATACCAAAACATACTCTGTACCTCCCAAAATTTAAAAGTGTTTAAAGTGCTGTGCAACGCTGTTCCAGCAGTTGCTGCCTATTCGTAGTCTAGTCTTAGTCTTCTAAGTTGATTATAAATATATGAGGAGAGGCCTAATCTTAAAAGGCCACCTCACCAGGCTCTAGAGCCTAGACTCTGTGGGAAACCACCATGCTAAGGAGGTCACGGGCCCATACTACAGTTTCGTTTTCAGTTCTCGATACTAAGTAGGGTTGCCGGATATTTCATGAATATCTATATCGAAACCTAAGATTTTGGCTAGATTAACGGCCATAATTTGAAACAAGGCTTTATCGACTGCACTGTTGATGCTTCCTTTTGCCTTATATATACATTTGCTTGACTTTAGTGTATCCTCTTTACTCTACGAGTACCGGGTATAAAAACTTCCCAACCATTGCACACTGGGCTTAATGGCCTCGTTTTTGGTTAAAGACGTCAAATGCAGCGACAGAGTTTAAGCTTGATTAATTTGACAACAACAACTAGAATATGGGTTGTGGGAAAAGTTTTTAAAAAATCCGACCAAGCCTATTTTACCGCCCATATGGTCCCACTTGGCGTATGCGTAGTTTTATATATTTTGTGTTATTTTTAATTAGATGTTTTTTTGTTTTATATTATTGGTTGTCTTGGAGCTTATATTTTATATGTTAATTTGTTTGTCTGTGGGTTTCAGTTTGTTGAATTTGTTCAAAAATCCCTAAATGAGTCACGTTTTTTTTTTAATTTTCGACTAGCCATACGTGGAACATACTTCCTAGGCTGAGCTCAATCCTTCCTAAGACAGGCAATATTGGGCAAAAAGTGTTAATGAGATGTGAAATCCACACTTCCAAGAACACTTTAACATAAATACGTTTTGGCCGAAAGTGGGCGAAAGTTAGTTTTAAGTTCACAGGGAAAAGGTGTTTTGAGCAGGATTTCTCAGACCAAGGACGTATCACAAGTCAAGTTAATGTTAATTGTTTAACAATTATAAATCGATAGCTTATAGTTATAGACAAAACACACACATTTATGTGTCCATTGTTGGCATATTTGCATATAAAGCATTCGAAAATCTGAATCAAAAATATCAACAAAGAATACGACTAAAAAATATTCGATATCTTATCAGAAACCGCCTAGAAAAAAATTATTCTTTAACGTCATATCATATTTTCGGACAAAAGTATTGATATTTCGATAAATCGATATTTATTCAGGCATCCCTAATACTAAGCCACCACCATATCTTCTACAGTTTTATAGATAGATGGTACGTAGGGTACATAGATAGATGGTAATTAGTTGTCAGGATAATTCATCCATCCGCCAAAGGCATGATGAAGATTGAATGAACGATAGTTGAGTTTTACGGAAAACAAGCATTTATACTGGGCAGCACCGGCTGAAACAACGATGGCACACCTGAACACTTTCTGTGATAAATACAAACTTTAAGAGTTACGGAGTATGTTTTAGTCGGGTTTGACCGACTTTCTTACTTGATACAAATCCTACTTGTGTGGCTATAACTTTACAAGTTAAATAGCTAAGCGAAACTTAAATAACACACAAACCGACGACAGATATGCAAAATCACACTTTTCACCATGAAAACAGTTAGCAGACTTGGCAGCTGGTACACCTACTCAATATGGTTAAAGTGAAATTTGGTTGGCAACTAGCTGTGAGCGTCTCCTGATTCCCCCCAAGAGAGCGCATATTTGCCTGTAATATGCTAATTGACTTGATTTCTCTTTACACAAGAATCCACCTTGTCTTCTTGATTTGGAGGACAGAAATGCCAATTTAACCTTCCGACCCTAAACACACTTTTAGCATCCCCATAAAACTGGGTTCACAAAATATAATTTAAAGGCAGCTTAGAAAGTGTCTCCTTTGCATATTTCCTTTTAAGACTAAATCCATTTCAAAGACATTAGCTTCCAAAATGTGGTGTATTAAGCCGAAACCTTATGATTTTATTTATGCGCTTAAATTGAAACGAACGCGTCTTCCACTCACTTAAATTTATAGGTGGCATTAGGAAGCTCGTCTGCCACACACGAGTATTTTCAGTTTGCTGCCTTCAGCTGCAGAGAAAACTGTTGTCATTTTTCACCTGTTTGAATTCCCATTCCCGCTTACAGAAAGGGACTTTACATTTCGGATGTGCCATTGCATGACGCGGCCAGAGATTTGGTTCTGCTCTCCGAGAAGTTTGAGGCGGAATACAAGCTGACCAAGAATCTGGAAATGCTGACCGATAAACTTCAACAAACATTTCGCGATCTGGAGAGTGAGAAGCAGAAAACGGACAGGTAATAGAGGAAAACGTCAACGAATGCTTTCGAGCGCGAAATTGAAATTACTTTTGTATATATTCTGCATTGGGTTGGGTCAACCTCCAGGCTGCTCTACTCGGTGCTGCCCAAGTCAGTGGCGAATGAGCTACGACATCAGCGTCCAGTGCCACCCAAACGGTAAGCCAAAGTCAATTCCGAACCGCAAAAAAAAAAGAAAAAACAAACTGTTTACATTGGCCATTTACATATTTATGGCTGCAGCTACGATTCCGTGACGCTGATGTTCTCGGGCATTGTGGGCTTTGGCCAATACTGTGCCGCCAATACGGATCCCGATGGAGCCATGAAAATTGTGAAAATGCTTAACGAGCTCTACACGGTCTTCGATGCGCTGACAGACTCCAAGCGCAACTTGAACGTGTACAAGGTATGTAGGAGTGGGTGTACGACGGTTGACAAACCGCCTGCCACTTAATTATAGTTTGGCAATTTGGGCCTGTCAATTTGGGACGCACACGAGCTCACTTGCCAATATCATGGCATTTCAGGTGGAAACTGTAGGTGATAAATACATGGCCGTGTCCGGACTGCCTGATCCCTGTGAGGACCATGCTAAATGCATTGCTCGCGTGGCCTTGGATATGATGGATATGGCGAAGAATGTGAAAATGGGCTCAAATCCAGTGGTGAGTCGAAAATTGCTAAACTTAATTAGAAACTAGCGGGAGGGTATCGTATTACGGGTATCAAACCATCTAAAGCTTAACTCATAAAAGTTTTTCAAATAAGATATCAGGCAAGTGTAATAGTGAATCTGAGAAGCATAAACAAGTATGAATCGCTGCATGAGAAGTAGGCTATCTGAGTTCTCTTATGCGTTTTTTGACAGCCAACACACAGTTAACTGCAGTATTTTTCATCCATCTCATTTGAGATCTCGACAAGTGAATATACAGTTTAAGTAAGGGGAATGTTGACAAAAGAAGCGCCTGGCAAATGCAAAAGGCATAAACAATGTGCAATGTGCGTTACCACCGACTTTTAGATGCTGTCGCAGATAGTAAATTTGCCACAACAAATACAAATACTCATTCTGGTTTGTCAACGTCAAAGCAGAAGTATTTCTAAGGTATTGGATGAGAAGAACATTCTACAACTGAAAAGAACTATTGGCTTAAAAGTCTTTACCCTTGCCCTTAATAAATGTGGCTACACGACCCAGAAATGTGAACAAGCCTCGTCCAACAAACATTAATGCAAATTTCTCTTAAGCCTGATGTGCTGGAGCAAAACGAACACCTTATTTGAAAACCCGAGAATACATAAGGAATGTTGGTAATCTTCTCTGGTTAAAAAGTTTAATAAACGAGAAAGCTAAATATTTTCAAAAAATACTTTTTCCCATTTTCCGACCGATCGTTCGTATGGGAGCTATATGATATAGTCATCCGACTTGGACAAAAACTTGTAAAATTATGTAAAAGCATGAGAAACAAACACATACAAAATTGCAGGATGCTACGATTAAGAACAAAAAAGTTTTTCTAACTAAGACTGTTTTTCAGACCTGTCTTTTGTATGGCAGCTATACCATATAGTTGTCCGATTTTAATAAAACTTGGTAGAATTGTAAAAAAAAAACATAGAAAACCTACGATTACAAAGATTGGAGACGTTTCCATTGAAAAGAAAAAAGTTTTTCATACTAAAACTAGTTTTCCGACCGATTCTTCCTATGGGAGCTATGAGATATAGTCATCCGATCCGGCCAGTTCCGACATATTAGTAGTGTGCAGCAAAAAGAAGACTCTGTGCAAAATTTCAGCTCGATAGCTTTAAAACTGAGAGACTAGTTCGCGTAGAAACAGACAGACAGACGGACGGACAGACGGACGTATAAAGCTTAATCGACTCAGCGCGATTAAGAATATATATAGGTAATGGGGTCGGTAATGAATATTTCTATGCGTTGCAAACTTCTGGGCAAAATTATAATACCCTTTGCAAGGGTATAAAAATATAAATTTGGGTTATTTCACCAAATGCTGCAAATGCGGAAGTATTTTTTGTCCGTACACTACACTACACTACCACAATTTCTTACGCTTCTCTGGTCCGTCATATTCTGGAGTATGTATTATCCATCCAGATAGAGTTGAATCTGTGCAAAAGCAACTCTTAATGTTAGCTCTTTGTGGTTTGAACTGGAATCCTGAGGTATTTCTCTAGTGGACTAATTGTAAGTGACCTTCCCTCTTTACTTAACCGTGGAGTTATGCTTGGTGTTATCTTCATACATAGACCAATTAATGGTGAAATCGAATCTTGAGAGTTGGTTTGCCAAATATGAATGCTCAGAACTCGGAAAATATTGAACATCCTGTGGCTTAAAATCTTTCGGGTAACTGCAAGTGTGACCCTTCAAAAATCCCACCGTTTTCAAATGAGTTAAACAAACCCTTGGTGTGACTTTAATACTTCTTTAAATCCTAAAAAATAGTACATAGCTCGTCCACTTAAATGTTGTAACCAAATTAGTGCCAAAAAACTATATATCTCAACGAAGGCGCTTCCTCAAGCTCTCCAGTTGCCCGTCTGTGCAGTTTACTGCAAACATTTTATAATATTTGCAAAAAAATCTCAAAGTTCATGTTGTTCAAGTGGCCAACCCAACGCCTGAGGTCGGCGATGAGGGACGCGGGTTGGATTCTAATTGTGCGCATTGAAAGTAGTTGAAAATTGTCGTTCGTGTGAGCATGCAACTTGAGTACGTTCGCGCAATTTGTTGCTGAATGCGCATTCGAGAAGCAGCAGCAGCAGCAACTACAACCCAATGGTGCATAAATTCCAGAGGCACAAGGTCCGCTCGCACTCTCTCTTTCTCTCTCTCTCTCTCTGTCTCTCTGAGTATAAGGATTGGCTGTCAAAGTGCACGTAAAATATTAACAACTCGTAGCAAAAGTTTCCTTCTCTTATTTTTTTTGTGTTGCTTACTAAAAAAGTTGGAAAAGTTTTTGGGTAAAATTGCAAAATGGCTAAAATTAATTCAAAATTGATGACACACAATGTCAAAGGACACGCATGCCCATGGTCGTTTGCTGGGCCCAGCCACTTGACCGTCAACCGTCGGCAGAGACATTCTGATGGTTTTTTTTAAACACTTTTCCTTTGAGTGCTCTGGCTTAAAATACATACACTGGCGCACACATGCCCACAGAGACAGAGACAGAGATAAACTTGATCCACAGCGGGAGGACGAGCATGCGGATGCCGCACTTGATGGCATCCTTCACAATTACAGCATTGTACGTGTGGACAATGCTTGTGGCTTGTCAGTCACTTTGTGAGGTTGTGTGTGTCATAAATACATATACAAACAGAGCAGCAACTCGTCCTCGAATACTCTTGTCCATGTCACTTGCTTTTTTCCTACTTTGTTAGAGATTGCGTTCCAAGAAACCAAGTCTTAGGCCATCCATCTATCTCGTTGCCACCGCCAGCCCACTCGGCAACTGCAGTCAAGTTTTGTGGTTGTCAGTATTTCATATTTGACTGATTGCTTTTGGTTATGTATCCGGAAACACGTTCTGCTCCCCTGCACCGCTCAGTTTGCCTTTCAATTTGATAGATAGTTCGAAATGAGATTTGGAAACGCCCTTGGCAGCCTGTTGCATTGTCCCACTCGAGACTCTCTGCCCGGCCATTTGCGCTTCATTAAATTTTGTAATGGAAAAAAGAAACCCCCACCCCATTACCGAGCCAATTAGGGCAATGTTGTTGTTTATGCAAAAACTTTGGTGCTCTTGTCCTTCTTTCTTCTGTGTTTACTTGGCAATTTCTTGGCTATTTTCTGCTCTTGCAGTCAATAAATATTGATTCAATTGTTCAGTGGCAACTTTATTGCAGTGTACTTTGTAGATGCTGTTCAAATTGTGCTGGAGGGGCTTAAGTTAGTTAAGGCAAAACTGGTAAGCAGCAATTTCATGTTGTTTTTCGAATAGAAGAATTTTTTGCAATTTAATAAGAAATCAGCTTGTTTCTTTCATCTGATGTTAAGTTGATTGGCAATGGCTCTATTATTGTTGAGTAGTGAAAGGTCTTAAAAGAAGTTCAAAAAGATTCCGATAAAAACAATGCATTTTTTTAAATTTTAAATTTGTTTTAAAAGGATCTCTCGCACTATCAATCGTATCTCACAGTCATGAAGGTAGGTTATTGAATTTCAAATAGTCGCGTAAACGTTGTTTCTAAATCAGATTAGTAGCTTGAATACCAAGATCAAAAATATCTGGACAAAATTTGCTTCTCTTAACTTAAAATGTGGCCTACGAAAACTCAAGTCTGTTCCAAAAATCCAAACTGGTTCTTAAACTTATCTTATGAAGTGATGGAGTAATAGCATCTTGGACTTTGGATCACTTTGAGAACAAGTTGGAGCTTGCTTTAAAATTTTAGGAGCTTAAGCCAAGAACATTATCTGCTTGTTTAATGAACTTTTTTTGATGCATTGGCGCTGACTCTAGAATTTTTTTTGACTTCAAGAAGAATATTTTGAGGTTAAATTAGGTATTACTTAAGTATGAACACAAATAGTATTATCGAAATGTTTGTACAATAGTTGGAGTTGTCATTGATATATTCCGAAACAGTCTTAAGTCAAATATTTCGGGATAGAATACATTTCAGTCAACATATCCATATGTTATTTTCTTTTCAAAGTAATGCAACTCACTCAAATTTCTCTGTTTTTCAGTTTTTCAGTTGGTCAGTTGTTAAGTAGTTCTTATCAAAGTAGTTGCTCATCAAAGGCAAAAATCAGCTGAGCAGTCACCGAACTACCTGAACAAGTCACTGAACCGGAAAGACTGTACAAGCTCGACTGAACAACTCTCACTGAGCAAGACTCTCTGAAATCAGCTTAATAAGTCACTGAACAAGTCCCTGAACAACGCTCACGGAATAAGTCTCACTAAACAACTCACAGAGCAAGAGATACTGAATCAGATGAACTGAACCAGCGTTCGGTGCAAGTTGCCGAGTGTGTTCGGCCCCCCGGGGCATGGCTGGCGAACTCTGTTGTGGGGCATAATTTCAATCGGCTCTCAACTGAGCATAAGCAACTGAACAAAGCGAGCGAAATGTCAGCTCAAAGTGTCTCTTTTGCACACTAGCACGCAAACACACCTGCAGTTTACAGAGGCATACAAATCTATATTTGGTTGAGCAAAGAACTTATTAAGAAAAGACACTGGTGAAATGTCATTTCGATTTCCTTTTTTTTGTGTCTTAGAGTTAATGGTGTCCTTTTTTGGTGGTAATGGCGTCTTCTTTTTAATTGCCTGAAAAGGGACCACTTTTGAGAGCTCTGCTGGCCAGACAAAATTCCAACATGAATAGTATTACACAAGTGAACTCAACTAACATGTGAAAATTTAACCACCTGGGGCTATTTATTATGTAACTTTGGCTGCAGACAGCATCTCGCTATTGTTCATCGGACATCCCAGAGGAGACGGGGGTGGAACTTGAAATCCAAACTTATTGTGTTCTATTTCGAACTCCTCCCCAGCCTCATTCGTTAAAATTGCATTTTATGCTATCACATGTCTACATCGCACATTTGATTTAGTTTACTTTGCTTTCAACACATTTGCTTTTGTGGCACATATGAATTTCTAACAGTTTTTTCGGCTCTTAGATTTTGTTCAACTTTTGGCAATTAGTTTTATGTGATGCTTTTGGTAATTACAAGTTTCTATCTCTCATGTTCACTCTTCTGCCGGCGGCATCGTCACCTACTAACAAGGATCCCTGCGCCGACACCCTGCTAGCCGCAGCTCATTTCGTTTTAAAATTTAATTAAAGAAAAGTTTCGGTTGCTGCAAGTTTTTCGAAGTAATTGTGGCAACTTTCTGTAGGATTTGCATTTTTTCTTGCCGGCAAGCATTCGGATGCGGTCGCCTGCAAAATGGAACTTGGTCTTTGGCCAGGGCCAAGCAAAGTTTATTAGCACAATGAAGTGTGGGTCTAGTTAAAACGCTTCAGAATTCAAGTTATAAATTATGTATTTTTTATTCCGACAGCAAATTACCATTGGCATCCACTCTGGCGAGGTGGTAACAGGCGTCATTGGCAATCGGGTGCCACGATATTGTCTGTTTGGCAACACCGTCAACCTAACCAGTCGCACCGAGACCACCGGCGTGGCCGGCCGCATCAATGTCAGCGAGGATACGTATCGGTAAGTGTTGCTTCAGCTAGGTTAAATGATCAGTACTGGCTGCCATATAGGCAGCCACTGCCGCCTGATGAACCTCATCCGTAATGATTCCCTGCCCCGAGGCCACAAAAACGGCCACGGCCGCTTTTTCTGCATCCGTCACAGCCTCCAGCAGTTGCTCTTGATTCTCACTCTCATCCTCACTCTCTGCACTGCTGCTAATGGTTTCCAATCTCTGCATGCCACTTGGCCTGGGCTTGGTGGGCGGTGCCGCCGGCATTGCCGGTGCCGGTGGAGTAGCCGCCTCCAGCTCCTCGGTGAGATCAATATAGCGCTGCAGTCGCTTGGGCAATCGTAGGGTATCAATGCCGTTGGGCAGTTGGTTATGCTCACGCAGCTCATCACGTATGCGGCAGCTGTGAAAGAATGATGTATGATTCCATTAATTATGCATTTAAATTTAAATTAATTTAATTTTCACACAATGAGCGAAAAAAAGGCAACAAAAAGTAAGTTCATGTGCTTGAAACTTTTGTTGTAAGAAAACTTCGCCTGCCGCTCAAACTTGGGGCAAAGTTCTTTGGCTGCTGAGAAACTACCGAAAGCGAAACTTAAAGTAGCGGATATTGTGCACTGCCGTCTCCTTTTTTCCGGCTTTTGTGTGTCGCACTCCATTTTCAGGCAATCAAATCACTTTGTGGCCACTTTGAGACTGCAGTAGATGGTACGAAACTTGTTTCAGAAAGTTTGCTCGTCAAAGACAGCTCCGCGCACATTCGAAATTGTGTCATAAAACGCAGTGGCCACACTTAAGAATATGCTAATCTACGAGTAGGCCCGAAAAGCACTTAACAATTTCCACTTTGGAGTGCGAGTTTATGTCCCTGATAATTTGTCTTGTCAAGTGAGGTTTTAATGCCCATTACTCATGGAGTGGTCTTATTATGAAAAAGATTTTTCTTGAAAAACTTTAGCGCTCGGTCAGCTGCTGACGCCAGCTGTGATGTAACAAAGCAACTCAAGCTTTGCCGTTCGGTTTCGGCGTTAAACTGTAGGAGGATCCTTTTTCTAGTGCGAAAATTAGAAGCACACAAGTCAAAAGATTGAGAGTAGCTCGGCTTTGCTCTTTGGGGCTTTGAAGTCAATTATATATAGATTATTACTTGCAGAGAAACAATCAGGCTCTAATTTTTAAAACAAAAATTAAAGACCAATATAAGAATGACGTTTCAATTTATACTTCAAAATCATAATATTTGCGATTTCTGGTAAAAAGCAGGGATGCAAACCGGTTCTGAACCGAACCGGTTTTGAACCGAACCGAACCGCATATTCCAGCTAGTGAACCGAACCGCAAACCGAACCGGCTTCCTATCAGAAGTGCTGAACCGAATCGAAAACCACAAAAAAAAACGGTTCGGTTCGGTTCAGCTTTCCCACAAGTATTAACTGGAATCGCTTTCCCCAATGTTTTTGATTAATTTGGGAATTTGAATCGAAGATAAATTTTATACATCGTTCGATCCTCTACATAGGATGATGACTTGACACAAATTTTACAACTTGTAATACTGTAAGTCTTCTGCAATGGTCCGCCTATCGCTTAATATTCCTGTCATCAATATGTCTTTTTCCTCTAGTAGACAATATTTTCAATTCAATCTTCTTTACCTTAATACAATCTTAGACAGCAGAGTTTTTATACTCGTTACTCGTAAGAGTAACTTTATGATATCGGAAGGAAGCATCTCCGATATCATAAAGTATATGTATTCTTCATCAGCATCAACAGCCGAGTCGGTATAGCCATGTCCGTCTGTCCGTCCGTCCGTCCGTCCGTCCGTCCGTCCGTCCGTCCGTCCGTCCATCCGTCCATCCGTCCGTATGAACACCTAGATCTCAGAGACTAGAAGAGCTAGAGCAACCAAATTTTAGATGTAAGCTAGTATTGTCTGTAGGCAGATCAAGTTCAAATTTTGGCCACGCCCCCTCCCGCACCCGCAATAAAAAATGTTGAATAACTCCCACAATTTTTAAGATATCGAGCTCAGATTTTGCAGTGTAGTCTATTTGGCCAACATCTACAATCTCATATAAAAATATATAAAAAATTTTGCACACTTATCCGAGTCGCATGAGGATATTAAACACTAATTGAACTGAGCAGCGGGTATTTCGAAGTCGGGCAGGGCCGACTTTAACTTACGCTCTCGTTTTCGTATGATATGATTAATAGGGTATGTAAGATGCATGGAACGTATTCTTTTCTAGCTGCTGACATTCTCTCTTTTCGAAGGGCATTCCTATAGGAATTTATAGACGAATTCTGAAAGTCCGACATAATAACTATGCACATTCTTCCAAAGATTTTAAAGATATTCAAGTGGGTTAGAATAATTAAATTTCAAAAGTGTTCGAATAGTCACATTTTTACAGAAATTATATTTCTTTATTTGCCTTTGTGAACCACTGAACCGAACCGAAACCGCGGTTCAGTTAGCTCCAAAAACCATGTACTGAAGCGAACCGGCGGTTCAGAAATTCTGCGAACCACTGAACCGAACCAGTACTTATTTTCGAGTGGTTTGCATCCCTGGTAAAAAGGATAAATATCTGCATCAACTGCTAAACCGATATAGACCTGCTTCTAGATCTAAGTGACCAGAAGAGCTAGAGCAACCAAATCAAGATAATTTAAAATTTCTGTCCCACTTTCTTCCGCCCAATTTGTTGAAAACTTCTTTAGATTGTGTAGATATTGATTTTAAATTGAATACCTTTAATTATATACCTCATTATAGTACTCTCTCTTAATTTTTTATAAGGATCTCGCATATTAAAAGGCGGTTTTGAGAGTTAATAAGAAACCTTTGCATACTTTTCTCTGCAACATGCACTGTCTGCTTACATAATGCTAATATGGTACCATTTAAGGCCATTTAGAGAAGGCTTTTGAGTAACTTGGCATAAGTAACGGGTATATCGAAGTCTGGCAGAGCCAACTTTAGCTTACGCTCTCGTTTTTGTTACACTTCGGAGTACAAATAGTACAAAAAGGTTGCCTACTTTCTGGCACACTCAAACGCCACAGCTTTAGTTTTAATTAATGCATTTCATTCATGAAGCTTTGTATTGAAAAAGCACAGAAAAGTGAACCAAATAGTAATTAAAATTCTCAACAACTCAGCAATGCACTTGGACTATTGGGCATTTTGGACATTTTTCTTGCAGAAAGTATTTTATTCTCAATTTCATGTTTCATTCAGAGCGACAAAATCCAAGCCAGTTTCTTTTGATCACCCTAAGTCCGCTTTTAATGGGAACTTAAAACATTATTTTATACGAAATCTGTCCCGTTGATTGGACCCGTGGAAGCCGTGGAAATATACATTTTCAAGTTTCTCTCACAGGTCTTAATTGGTTGAGTGCGTTTCTTCTGTGAATATTCACTGTGCACAATTGCAAAACTGTTGCCATTCGTTGGCGCGCTTCCCAAGCACAAACATTGGTCCCAGAAAAACAAACTGGCAAACAAGCGAAAAGCAAACGAGTTGACTGAAGCGTAGGGGCAGGGGCCAACTCACAGTGTACATGTTTGTGACATGTGAGCGGGCAACAAACAGGCGAAAGGATGTGAGCCCAGAATGCTCCGCAAATAATTATGTGACAGCTGTCGCGTTCGTTGGCCAACTTATGATATTAAAACAATTTCATGGACAGTGAGCGCACAAATCGAATTTGCAAGAAATCACATTTAATTCATTAACTTGAACGCATTTGCTCTGTGAGATTGTGACAAACTGGTGAAGCGTGCGGCCAAAGTTTTTCTCTTGGTCATGACGTTGATACCTAAAACAAAAAGCCAAACTTGCATTAAGCCACAGGACAAAGGCCACACGAAACCAAAAGTTGTCAGTGGGGCAAGCCCAAAACAAAATCGTTTGTCAAACTGTCAGTCAGATGGAACTGCACATCTTCCAGCGGCAGCTTCTCATCTTTGGGGCTTATCGCAAGACTGTGCGCCCGTAGAAAGTTAAGCAGGCGTAGCGAAAGCCACCTAAGCCAAAGAAATTGAATAAAAAGTAAAACTTATTGCAGACGTCAGTTGCGTTGAGTGCCTTCAACTGTCAGCAGAGATGACAAGGCTAAATTTTGGCTCATTGTTGAACTGAAAGTCAAATTTAATAATTACCGGCACAAATGTCGCAAGCTGGGCACACCATAGACCTGCTCCTTGCCAATGATTTTGTCCTTCAGCAATCGTCCGTAGCGCTCGAAAAACATTTCACGTCGCGAGGCGTACACAATGGGCTGTAAAATAAGTAAGTTTCGAGCAGATCCTTATAGTGAGGCCCACAACTGGCTACTTACCTTGAATGGCATTTCAATCATCGGTACATTACGCAGCAATATTTTCAGGCATAGCACCAGGTCGTAACTGTAATTACGTCCGTTCTCGATGAGTTTGTCGAGCAGGGCCAACATTACGGAGGCTCCGCCATCGGGTGGTTGCGGTGCGGCGCCATATCTGCAATGAGAAGCGGTCACAAATGCATGAGGCACGTATTACTCCGTGTGTTTGGTTACCTTGCGGTTGCCACAGTAAAATGAGGTGCAAGATGCTGAAGTACAATTTACGAGCATTGTATGTGTAACCAGGTGAATGTGTAATAAATGGCTGGCGCCCTGATAAACACACAGAACTGATGTGCAAATGAAATAATGAACAGACATGGCTGGCGGTTATGTAGTCCACCCGCCACCAGCATCCACGACATGAAGTGTGGTAACAGGGTGAGGCAAGGGTGACTGAATGCGAACAATGGCTCGAAGTTTGAAATAAATTCCATTTGTTACATTTTTATTGACCACACAAAAGGAGGTTCTGGGTAAAATTGTGCTAAAAAGTTGCTTGCTTTTTAACAAAAGTGGCCAACAGAAACTCAAAAAAGAGCTTTAGGGTGGTCCTTTATCTCAATAAAAACCAGTTTGAATGACTGAAGATTCAATACCCTGTGCTTTCGATCTTAAGCTGATATATTTATCCATACTTATGTGTGTGTTACTCGTTACTCGGTACTCGAGACTTAGTACTCGGTCATCAATACTCAGTACTCGATACTCAGACTCAGTACTCTGAAACCGATGGTTAGTATTCGACACTAGGATTGAATACAAAATACTCGATACTTAGTATTCGATATTAATTACCCAATACTCAACTCGTACTCTATAGAAAGTAATACATAAGACGTACTTGACACTAAGTACTCGATACTCAGTATTCGATAATAACTACTCGATACTAAGTTCTCTCTGCCTATATACTACTCAATATTAAATACTCGGTACCAAATACTCGATATGTACTCGATCAAAGGAGCTCGATACAAAGAGCTCGTTACCAAGTACTCTACTCGATACAGAGTATTCGTTACTAAGTACACAATACTCGGTACTGTACTCGTTACTCAGCATTCGATACAAAGTAATATATAAGAAGTAATTGATACTAAGTAATTCAAACCAACTACTCGATACTCAGTATTTGATACGAAGTACTTGATACTAAGTTCTCTATATTAAATACTAGATAATTGTATTCGACAATGGGTACTCGAAAATAAGATCTCGATTCTAAGAAATCGATACTATGTTCTCTATTCTAGATTCTCGATTTTCAGTATTCCATACTAAGTATAATACTTAAGACAAAGTACCCGATACCCAGTACTTAGAGTTGATGATCCATGAACCCTAAAACAACCTCAACAACTTCAGCCTTGTCGGATCTTATCGTGGTTTCATAAAATACTTGCCCTTTGGAAAAAGACCGCGCTTTACCACCTACCGCGCGCCTTACCTTGTTATAGCAGCCATTGACCATTCTCTGCCAGTTGCAGCCATCTACAAACTCCTTTGGGTGTGTGTGTGTGATTGCTCTGTGGTAAAATTGCAAATGAACTGCAAATTGTGGCATGTGTCGTGTGGCATTGGCAAATGGCGGCAACAATGTTGTCACTTTTTAAATTGAAAATGTTTGTCACACGAAATACATCGCATTTTATTTGCATTTTGTATCTGATAAGCTGTATAATTTATATGTTTGAGATACCCCAACACAACTTTGCTCGGCTGTAGCAAATCAATTCCTGTTTCACCGAAAAAAGTGGGCGAAAAATTTACATATTTTATGGGCAAATTCTGTTGAAATGGAAATGCAGCAAAGCGAGAAGCGTTACGCAAATTAAAACACACACAAAAGACGAAACAATGTCAGAAATATGTATGAGCTGTCCGCATGAACAACAGTAAAACAGAAATCAATGGCAGGCTGATTGGGCAGAGCGCCGGAGCGGGGGTTGAATGGAAGTCCAAACATACAATTGCATGTGATTGCCATCAACAGAAGCAATTGCCAGCGAAATAGCAATGCATCTCGAAAGCTGCCTGGATAATATTTTTATGTCGATGGGTTTGAGTTCGTGAAATGCAATAAAAACTTAAGGCTTTTATCTTCTTGTTGAAAACAACACATTTATTGTCGGAGTTGACAACTATAAATCCAGCGAGTGACCTTGAAGCTGTTGCTTAAGACCATTTATAGAATATGTTTGTGCTAAATGAATGACTTCAATGAGATCCCATGAAAGCCGCATAGCCTGGCGTGGCGATTTATCTGTGCAGAAAGGAATGCTCACACATAAACTTTGGAATATTGGTTCTAGATTGCTATTTTCTGGTCATCAGACGTTTGGTTTTGTCTTTCTAAATATGTGAAACAAAACTCTTTGCTGACATTTGATCAATTTTTGCAATGCTGCAGCGTATTTGAATTACGTACGTTGAAACTTATTTGGGTCACGTTGCGGATACGTAATTTTTTTTAAGCTATCAGATTTAGGATTTTTATACCCTTGCAAAGGGTATTATAATATTGCCCAGAAGTTTGCAACGCACAGAAATATTCATTTCCGACCCCATAAACTATATATATTCTTGATCAGGGTGACGAGCTGAGTCGATTGAGCTTTGTCCGTCCGTCTGTCCGTCTGTCTGTCTGTTTCTACGCGAACTAGTCTCTTAGTTTAAAAGCTATCGAGCTGAAATATTGCACAGAGTCTTCTTTTTGCTGCACACTACTAATATGTCGGAACCGACCGGATCGGATGACTATATCTCATAGCTCCCATAGGAACAGTCGGTCGGAAAACTAGTTTTAGTATGAAAAACTTTTTTCTTTTCAATGGAAACGTCTCCAAACATTGCAATCGTAGGTTTTATATGTTTTTTATAATCCTACCAATTTTTATTAAAATCGGACAACTATATGGTATAGCTGCCATACAAAAGATAGGTCTGAAAAACAGTCTTAGTTAGAAAAACTTTTTTGTTTTAAATGGTAGCATCCTGCAATTTTGTATTTGTTTGTTTCTCGGGCTTTTACATAATTCTACAAGTTTTTTTCCAAATCGGATGACTATATCATATAGCTCCCATACGAACGATCGGTCGGAAATGGGAAAAAGAGTATTTTTTGAAAATATTTAAGCGAGCACTTGCAAGGGTATAAAAACTTCGGCAGAGACGAAATTAGCTTGGCTTTCTCGTTTATAAAAAGATTTATAATTTAAGATGGTAAATATTTATCGCTTGGCGAGGTGAATAATTTATAACTTTCAGCCATCTTCACTTATAGACATAGTTCTGCTGCTTCGATACCGGAGCTGTCAATGATTCAATCAACTCAGCACTAGGAACGTTTGCTTTCTACTCTGGTTTCGAATTCGAAGCTTAAGAGGCCTTGTCATGGCTAGTTACTTTAAAAGCTAGCGCCAATTGCTTGAGAAGGTGACCGGATGTGTTAGCAGGCACACACACAACCCGTTGCACCATACACTCGGCTCACATTTTATCCTAGTTAAAGCATTTATAACAAGAAAGAAAGTCGGTCAAGCCCGACTATAACATACTCTGTACCAAGAAATTTTGTCTTTTGATCATAACTCGAAAACCGTTCATCCGATCTTCTTCATTTCTTTGGCGGATCGATAAGTTATCCTAATAACTAAATATGTCCAGAAGGAACAAGCCATCTATCTTCAAAACTGTGAGAGATATGACGTTTTTTCTAAATTGCGGGGGCGGGAGGGGGCGTGGCCAAAATTGAAAATAAACTTGATCTGCCTGCAGACATAAGAAGCATATGTCCCATACATGTCAAACCTCTATCTCTTACCATCTCTGAGATCTGTGCGTTCATACGGACAGACAGACGGACAGACGGACGGACGGACAGACGGACCTGGCTATATCGACTCGGCTGTTGATGCTGATCAAGAATATATATACTTTATGGGGTCGGAGATGCTTCCTTCTGGATGTTACATACTTTTGCACAAACTTATAATACTCTATGTACCTTCGGTACAGAGTATAAAAAATTTTGTATGATAAAGCACAGGCAGCAGTAAGAAATATTTGCTATTTCAGTCTCACTTCACCGACTTTTCAACTATTCTTATTAAATTGCACATCAAGTTACCCAGAAATTTTGGTTAAAACAACAGCTAAAAATCTTTTGCTGCCATTAAAGGAAAAAAACAGATCACAAAGTGCATTTCAATCTCTATCGACAAAACTTTTCCCTTTCCTGTTTTTTGGCTTGCAATCAAGTGTTGGCATTTTATGTAAAGCATTCTTTTTGGCGCAGCATCAAAAATTGAAAAAGTCAGTGGCATTGCCAGAAATAAAAAGTACTAAAGCTGCAAAAAATGAGGCATGCCAGCAGCTGTATGCCCTTCGTGCAATAAATTGCCAGGGAAACCAAAAAAAAACAAAAAAAAAAGTTTAAAAAAAACAACAAACAGGGGCAGATGCAAGCGCCACAAGAGAACTTATTCGAAAACTGTGGGCGTTTACATATAAATTTATGAACCTCTTGTAACTTTGGTGGACTCGGCGACCATGAGACAGAGTGGAGACAACAACGCTGCCTTGTAATGCAAATTCACTTTGGCAGCGCCTTTCACGTTTTATGATAATTTCGTACGTCGTCCACTTGCTTATGCTAAGCGTCTTGTATTTTTATGCTGCATACATTGCGGCGCCACCAAGTGCCGAACGCTTTGCATATTTCGCGCTAATTGAAGTGGCTTGCACTTTCCCGCAACCATGGAACCAGCTTACCTGAGCAGTATGAGCAGCAGCTCAGGAGCATTTGCCTGCAATGCGATACGTAGCGGTGAAGAGCGTCCACAGGACTCAATGGGCACGTCAATGAATCTGCAAAAAGAAAAACGAGAGTAGAGGCGGTGGATAAATGAAAGCTGAAATGTCAAAAGACTGTTGCCTTTAGGCCACAGTTTGGTGGGGGCTTTAATGGGCAGCCCCAGAATTGGCTTAGCAGCCGGACAGCAGGGACCAGAAGACACTGTCGTTTGTCGCTGCTAAACTTTCTCTGAGTGCAGAAGCTAAAGTGAGTTTGCTGAGTGAAAAGCACAATTAGGCTTCTCGCTTGTTGCTTCCCATCTACCGTTTTTGTAAGTTTTCCACATACATAAAGCCCCCTGCTGCTTGCCTGTTTCCCCGCATCTACATTTACATAGGCTTTTATATTGCGTATACGTACAGTATGTTCCATTCTTTGTCTCCATTCGGGCATTAGCATGTACAATGCACTTAAGGCAGTTTGTGACACAATGGAGGCACACACCACACACACACACGTCTACATACATATATGTTTATGCCTACGCATAAAAGTAGGCAAATAAAAGACCAAAAACCGCAATAAACCGGAAGCCACTTACTCACACGCACCCACACAGGTGACTCTCTCACACTCGGTGGCGGTTGGGTAGCAAGCGATAAGCGCATTTTGAGCCCGCAACGCCTGCAAATTGCCTTAGCAAATTCATTTGCGTTTTATTAGATGCGATAAAAGCGAGTGACATCAAGGATCAAGACATTTGCAGCCCCCCATAAGTAGACAATACCAAACGGCTGCTTTCAACTGACTCAGCTCAACTTTCCGAACGGAGATTTGTGACCAAAAAATCAAACATTGACAATTTAACGAGATTACTGACAAATTTGGTTGGATATTTTTGATAGCAGCACTCGGACAAGCACAGTGAAGATAGACAATTAGGGAATTCTTAAAGTATTTGTGATATCTTTTGGTTTGTTTTCCAAGTGGTGAATCGATGGTATGAACCAGAGCACTGTGGGTACAAAATCTCATTTATCGAAAATTTACGAAATTTTCTTAGAAGATTTAACTAATTGTCAAATGACTTAAAAATGAACTCGATAATTCGTATTAAAAAATAGGTCAAAATGTGTTCAAATATATCCAGATAGAGAAAAATAAGTTAAAATATGTCAACATATGCTTTCTTAAAGTACCATTTTAAGTTCCGACCTTATGTTGGAAACGCAGACAAACATTAAAAACAAGAACGGACTATTCACAGACAAAACTTCGAAGAATTGTGTGAAAGTTTATTTAAATTTTAAAGAGGTTTACATTGAAAACCAAAAAGGTTTTTCTCTTCAAGACTATTTGTCTAACCTTACTTTTTATACCCTGTTCCAATTGAGGATGGGAAAAGAGGGATCATGAAGTTGTGCGAATGTATTTAACATTCAGAAGGAAGCATCTCCGACCCTATAAAGTATACATATATATTCTTGATCAGCATGAACAGCCGAGTCGATATAGCCATGTCCGTCTGTCAGTCCGTCCGTCTGTCTGTCTGTATAAACGCGTCGATCTCAGAGACTATAAGAGATAGAGCCACAAATTTTTGCATGAAGGTACACTTATGCCGTACGCAGATCAAGTTTGTTTCAGATTCGGAAAAAAACCGTCAGATCCACAATTTCAAGTTAGAGCCTCGTGGTTTAGTATACATCAAGCTAGGCCCAATATCTATCTATTCTGAAAAGTACAATCAGATCGGACAAAAAACACCGGAGTTATAGCGAAAAAGTTCAGCTGATAAGAGCACCCCCCAGTTGTTGGTCAGGAAAAAGTGTTGCCTACATTTAGGATGACAATTTTGTTACAAAAACCGGTTACATTCAACTTAGAAAATTGAAAAACAAATAAATGAAAACAAATGAACAGGGTATTTTGTAGTCGGAAACTCGACTGCAGCGCCCTTACTTGTTTATACTGTCTATAGATGTCCGATTTCGACCAAACTTGGCAAAATCATGGAGAAGCATAGAAAACATAGTTTGCATTAAAAACAAAATAGTTATTCTCTCTAAAACTAGTTTTTCGACCGATCGTTCCTATGACAGCTATGTGCTAAAGTCATCCGATCCGGCGAGTTCCGACAAATATGTTTTTAAAGACTTCGTGCAAAGTTTGGTGAAGATTGCTTTAAAACTGACGAAGGAGACAGCATACACACAGAAGGACATTACTAAATCAACTCAGCTAGTCTTGCTGATCAACAATATATATTCTTTATGTCGCATCATTCAACCAGCTTTCTCCAAAAGTCGCAGAAAATGAGTTACGACCACTCCTGTTGAGCTACCCCCTAAGCCAATTAATAATCATCGAGCCAAGAGCTCACCTACAAAGAACCAGATAGCTAAAACCGAGACGAACGACAAACGAACGAACTATTGAACTAAGACAAGTAGATTTAGCCCAAGTAAGCCAAAGATTAGTTTAATTGATCTATTAGAGAGCTAAACCAAACTCTACAATTAAACAGAGGCTCTACTGTACTAAACAAAGTACTACGGATGTTGTGGCACATCAGGACTGATTTATATAACTTAAACGTCATTTGGCCAGAACATTTATTGTCACATTACTTGCTTTTGACTTTTGTCTTTGCATTTTTGTGCCGCACACACACACTTGCAGCCATTAGGGCTTATTCATGGCACTGGCTGTTGATATTGCGAGAGGGCATCATAAATGTCGTCTTAATGTTTGCCAGTCAGTTTGTCTTCTGTTTGTATAAGAATATATGTGCACATACATATGTGTGTGCGGGTGGGCGTGTCCTAACAGAAGCTTTGTGCGCTTATTACACGCATTTTTGACTTTAATCCTCGGGAGTGCTGCCAAACAAAGCCGAAATTATAAAGGTTTACATTGCTGCCAGTTGGTTTTCAGCTTATCGCAACACTCACACCCACACGCACACCCACATGTTCATAAATCTCTCTGGTAGCAACAAAAAAGTACAGAAAAAATGAGACAACCTCGGTAGTGAAAATCTTAATTATACATGACACCCACAGAAGCTCGAGTCGGCAGCTTCGGTTAAATTTGAGAGCATTGCGGCCATTGTTAACTCGATATATGTGTGTGCGTGTGTGTCTGTGTGTGTGTATGTGTGAGCCTTTTACTCAATTATGAAACACAAAATGGTTGATGTATTAATTAAATTAAACATGGTTTTATTTGCAATTTAGTTAACCAAATGTTATTAATAAAAATATGAAAAAAGTTTGCCACTTCCAAGTGGAAATGAAGGCCTTAGAGCATTACCCAGAGACTAGACAAGTTACTATTTTCCGCCCGACTTGTGCATTTTCATTCCTCCCTTTTCTTTTTGTCAACTTACCTGAGCTGCCTTTCCTGTTCGTAGCGCGGTATCCAGACGGGTAACATGAGATTTTCACGTGTGGCATGCTTCAAAAAGTACACCATGGCACGAACATTTTCATGCTGTAAAGTTAAAATGAAGGTTATCTCATCTGCTCTCTTCCCCCCCCGCCACGCTGAAAAATTTCCTACGGTTCACTGCTTACCTGATCCTGGAAATCGCTGCGCCAGCCAGCTATGAAATGAGGTGCATGTGGTCCAAACAAGGCGCCCAGAAAAATGCGTTCGAATGTCTTCTCGCAGTCATAGATGCTGACTAAAAGAGGAAATCATGTCATAAAACAGCGAGACGCTCGAACAACACACACAAAAAAGCTAATTGCTTGGCTAACTTGTTGCTATGTTGCTGTGTTTTTATGTGACTTTTCAGTTTTTGGCACAAACAAGGCACAGTCAGCGGCGGAAACGGAAACTCACAAAATGTCGCCAGCCAAAAAAAAAAACAAAATCGGGCAGCCGGAAGTCGAAAAGCAAACATGACAAGAGGGGGTAGGGGGTGTGATTTTTATGGGACACAAGTCCAAGCTGCCGTTTACTTGTTTCGGCTAAACTTTACGCAACATTTTAATTAGACTCAACACACACCCACACAAACACACAGAAGTTTACAAGTTTTACGATGCAGCAGGAAGGGCATTAAGCAACACACTTCTTAACACAATTTCAGCTGGCAATTAGCAGCAACACGTGATTAAAGCGAAACTGCCTGGCCTGGCCCCGCTTATGTTTGGTGATTATCAGATGCGATGTCATAAAATTCATTAAAATATGCAAAACAAAGAGCCACACACTCACACACACACACACATGCACATAAACTAAATTATTTAGTTGGGCTTCCCATTGACTTACCCAACAGCTGAACAACCACCTCGGAGTCGCGTACTCCCCAATCCCAACAGGTGCGCAGCGCAATGTACAAAATGTTATGATACTTGCCCATGAGGCATACCTAAGGGTAAAAGTGAAAGCCAAATGAGACAAGTTTGTGCAAGAACATTTTAAATTAATTGCAGCCCAAAGGCTCTTGATGAGTGGCAAACGAAATATGAACGGAATTATGCAAGTACACAGAGCGAAATATCTTGTAATATTCTGGGTTTGACTAAGAAACAACACCCAACAAACAATAGTCATAAAAATGGTTCTATTTAGTCATCAATTTGAAACTATTTAGTATCAAATTTTATTCAAAACTCCCAATATCAAGTTGATTTTTTCAAACTTAAACTGATATTTGAACGATATCAAATTGATACAAACTTGTATCAGGCTAACTTTTTTTGTGTTTCATTTGTTTGTATCAATTTGATACCAGCAATTATCATTTTGATATTTCAATGGTCAACCTTTTTGTTTTATTTGAATACTAGCTACTCTCAAATTTACATTTTTTTAAATCCAATTTGAATTGCCAATATAGTTCTCTGATATGCTATTAAAATTAAAACATACACATTTAGAAACTGATAACGTTTACTTTGGATTCTTGCAAAATGCATTTCATGACAATCATGAAAATATTATATATTTTATGAAAAATAAATATGGAAAAAGGCAATGCACAGAGACGGAGGAGGAGCAGCTGGAATACAACTACACCTTAATGGCCACCCTTGGCTCCTCTGCTTATCTTTCCTCAGTTACAAACTGCATCAAGATGATTTTTTATACAGAACTTCACACTGTTTCTCACTGTGTGGAGACACATTTACTTGTCAAATAAATGTGGAAATATGGAACCACTTAAGACAGCACCGAAGCACTTACAGTTACTCACAGCTTAATTGGTCTTGCACATTTTTCAGAATTTTAATTGCTACATTTTCCAATCCAAGTGCAAAAACTGAAAATTTGAAATGGCTCCACCTTAAATTCTTGAATTTAGAATTCAGTAAAGGAAAGGATATGTTAAAGTCATTTGTAAGACCTGTTCGAGATGAGTAAATGAACATAAAATCCTACAGTCAGACTACAATTTCTACAGACAAATAAGACGTGCTATTTATAAGAATAAAAAATTTAATATATTGCCAACAGTTCTGGATATGGCCACATTCTTTACTATGATTTTATTGCGTATCTTCGATATTCAGTAGTCGGTATTCGACGCACTCGATACTTAGTGCTCGACTCTTAGTACTCGATTCTCACTACTGTATAATCCGTACTTGATATTCAGTACTATATACTCAGTAATCTATATTGAATACTCGATAATTAGTACTTAATACTAGCTACTCGGTACTACACACTCGGTACTTGATATTCAGTACTCGATATTTAGTATTCCAATATAATCGATAATTATCAGTACACTATTCTCGATACTCAGTACTCGATTCTCAATACTTTATGTTCAGTACACGGAAAAAAAAAAGATCCAAACAAGATCCATTTGGGAAGGATATGTCTTAAATATTCTTTTAATCATCCAACGGAGCTGAAAAATCATCTTAACGATGATCATTTTTCTTATTTTTAAGAAATTTGATTTTATTAAAGGGATATTTAACACATATCCTTCCCAAATGGATACGGGAAATCATCCAATGGATATTTTTTCATATCCTTTTTTTCTCTGTGTACTGGGTTTTCAGTACTATATACTCAGTACTCGGTACTCAGTACTCGATACTAAGTAATCGGAACTTGATATTTATAACTCAATACCATGAACCCGATGCTTAGTACTCGATACTCATAGCTTAATACTAAGAGCTCGATCCTAGGTACTCGATTCTCAGTACTCGCTACAAAGTACTAAGTACTCGATTCAAAAAAGTGAATACTAAGAGATCGATACAAGGTTTTCTATTGTCAGTACTCGACACCCTGTACTCGATTCTCAGTATTTTTTACTCAGTTCAAACATGCATAATGCGTGATGCTGATATCGAATTTAACTCCCACTTCCACTGCGAAATTAAATATTCATAAAATTGCAATCTGATCTTAAAGAATCGTTTTTATATGCTTGAAAATCTGAAAATAATACAGATCTTTTTCAACTGATTAATATCGGCGTTTTATTGATATGATAAAACATAGTATTAAGCTCCAGGTCTTATCAGTATTTAAAGATAGTTTTATACCCTTGCAGAGGATATATTGAAATTTTCTAGATGTTTCTAACGCATAGAAGGAAGCATTTTTTATATTTTTTTACACAATTCTTCAAAGTTTTGTCCAAAATTGGATGACTATAGGTTACAGCTGGCATATAAATGATTTGTCGAGAAATAAGTTTTATTGAGAACAACTCATTTGTTTTAAATGGAATCGACATCAATGTCCTGACATGTTCGTTTGTTAGGCTCTTGCATGATTCCACTAAGTTTGGTCGTAATCGTACTTCTATAAGTAGTCTAAGTTAAAAAAACGTTATGCAAGGGTATACAAACTTCGGCCGAGTTAACTTTCCTCTATTTTTCGATTTCAAAGAAAAGTTTTTGTTTTGTGTTGACTTTTTTTTGCTATTGATTGCAGAACCGTGACAACAATAACTTGCAACCTTATCCCTGAGCAATCTTGCTTGTTCACTTAAACTTCACTCACCTGACCATTGTCTTCCTTGGCCAGTCGATGATATCGTATGGCTGCTGTCACCGCCATGGCGGCCACCTCATCCGTCTGCATATTCTGTCCCCCGCTGCAGCCCTGTATAATCGAACTGAGATGATCGAGAACATTGCGACGCGATTGACGGTCCTGCAGGCCGTTACGTGTGATCTGCTGGAAGGTATCATTGAAGAAGCACTCGAATATGTAGTCCATGACCAGTTGGCGGCGTCTGGCCTTCGAATTTAGCTGGTAACTGGCCCTGCCGCGTGCCCGTGACCGGAAGCCGTAGAAGCGTCGTGGTCGAGGCAATGGCAATAGCCAAAACCACGTCAATTGTCGTTTTAATTGACTTACAAGTTGCTGAAGTGCTTCCAGCAGCTGCAGAAACATTTCAGGGAAAAGCAAAATTTCAAAGATTTTATTAAACTTAAGTATAAATTTGCGCAAAGTACGTTAAGCAAACTTCCCGGCACGAAAGCGAAAGAAGCACAAGTTAAACATTGCCCGAGGGTGAGAGTGTGGGTGGACGGACGAGCATAAGAGAGTGATTTGTCTCTATGGCTCTCTCCCTCACTTTCACACTCTCTCTCCCGCGATTTATTGATTTTTTCATGTTGGCAATGATGCGTTGCAGTAGCACTCCAGAATAACAAAACTACAAACTTGTAAATATAAACAATATATGAACGCCAGGTCGCCGGCAATGGCATTCAAGTGCTTGGTGGCACTTTTTGAACAGAAAATCGCCAGGTGTTACGTTTAGAAGGCAAACAAAATCTAACCACCACTTCAAAGTAATTTATTTGAATTTCTTCGCAATTTTCCGGTTATTTTCACACAGCAAAATTTGGATTTTCGTACACCAAGGAAATTCACCCGCATTCAACAGCCAGCAAATCCAACTGACGGACTGACTGGTGCGGCAACAGAAGCAAAAATTCCAATACAACGCTCAGCTGTTTATCTGCTTATACTTGTTTGCCTCCCCTCCCTTCGCACTTGGCTTTGGCGCGGTGCTCTCTCTCTCGGAGAAATTGAACTCTAATAAATTCACAAGAGACAAGTATGATTTATTTTGATTAAGAACTCTTGAACGGAAAGTGATGTAAGTGATACCTTTTGATGATTGACAAGCAATCGAGCTGAACTATAAATTGAATGTAGTTCTAACGCTACTCTTTTACCTACACAGATCAAAAGGCTTACAAATTTTTACAAAATCAAAATCTTAGTTGACAATTTCATTAAGCTTATGCCAAACTATTCTAGCATCTTAAAACTCGTTTTGCTAGAGGTGAACGCCGCAACTAGAGATGAGCCTAGGACATGGCCGATAGCCATGACAAGTTCGAACTAGAGTTGGACCCGTGATGTGTTTTTCTTCGCACCACTTAGCATTTATTCTTGATTATTTAAGGACATTTCGGCAGATTATTCTAACACCGAAAATTACCGCAATAATCCCAAGAATTTGATGAGTATACGGGAGAAATAAAGTCGTGCATGTCGGATTGTGTTTAAATACGCTATTCGTGTTAGAATCGTGTTGTGTTAATAATATTTGACACGCGCCCATCTCTAGAACGAACCATCTCTCCACAAAACTAAGAGATATCTGACTTTTTCCTAAATTGCCAGGGCGGAAGGAAAACTTACTTCATCTGCCTGCAATAAGAAGTTAGTATCCCATATTTGTAGAACCTCTATCTCTTACCATCTCTAAGATCCGTTTTATAAACCGATAGATAGGCATGGCTACTTAAAACAGGTTTCTGGTGAAACTTAGGAATAACAATTCTTAATTGTTCTCCAGAATAAAGTCTTTATCAAATATTCATATTAAGAAATTTTGATGGATATTTGTGAAATCGCATTTAAAAAAAAAACTTCTGAAACTTCGATTGTTATTTGCCTAAAACCAAGGATAAAATGGCTCATTTTTAAAGCCGAATTGCTATGAATTTTAGATTATTTTTGGCAGTTTCAGCTTATTGATTCTTGTTCAATGCACCGGAGTCACAGCGACCAACCTCTGCCACGCTGAATGAAACATGACAGCACTTCTTTGCCTGAATTACAACACACAATATGTTACGCCTTGTCAACGGTTGCCATACCTGAGAATATTTCCACAATTCAAAGCATTTGATTTGTGGTTTCTGAAATTTATAGCTTTCATTTCCTTTAAAGAGGTTTTCGTTTATTTCTTCTTTTTTTTCCGTCACACATAATTCAAATTCAAAGCAGATTTGTTACAATTAGCATACGGAAAAAAATTGTGGATTTTTTTTACAATTCTTACCAGTTACCAGCATAAGTTGTTTTCAAATCATTTGAGTGTGCCCGTACCATTTTAATATGTCGAAATTTATTACCTATAATCAAAAGAAAAAAAAGTTTACGAAATATTAACGAGGTTTGATCTTAAATTACTTACAAAACAGACACGGATCACGGATGTTCACTAACGGAACTCTGTGTTTTGCTCACGTTCAAATTCACGTCACGGGTGCACCTCTGGCTTAAACCATACGAAATGTGGCTATTTTGGAGTATAATGTGAAATCAGTCGAGTGAAATATTATTAACCGTAACAAAATGAATTGCTCTATTTACTTCTCGGTTCAGTTGTTCAGCACTTCGCTGCCTTGTTATTTATTTTTCAGCTGTTCACTGTCTTGCTTAAATGTTGAAATTTCTTTAGTGTTCTTCTTTGACATGTGAGAGCGAGACAGATACAGACCAAAAATGATAAAACTGGAATAACAACCCACACTTGTTTTAATTATGTGCCTCGAAGGCGCAGCGATTCATTGGCTACCCGAACTGAAAATCTTTGAAAATTGCAGTATTAACCCGTATATACAAATTATACAAGTATTCCTTATATCTGTGCTCACGATCGAGAGAAGAGAGCCTTGTAAATAAAGCGGTTGCTGTAAAATCTTTTTAATAGCATCAACATAAAATAAATGACAAACTGCTTCACATTTGGCAAAAACCATTTCTAAAGAAATGTACTCTTGCCAGCTCATAGTTGAACTCAGTTAGCTGTTTTGTACCAACACGGTTGGTCATTTTCAACACATAATGGACGGCACTGACTTCTCTTGCTTACCCACTTAACACTTTATAATTTATCAAACACAAAGCCGCCTACAGATTCAAAAATTTAAATATTAAGTGCTTCATTTACAATAATCGCTTCAATCAGTCATGTACTTCGTGTTGATTACACTAGTATTTATTAATTACAATTTCCCAGAAATAATATTACATTTTGCTTTCAATTTCGTCAATTGTTTATTTTGCTTTTGAGCAGCATATTAATTTACAACATTAATTATTCATTAACCACCCCGAAGCACCTCTCTGTTCACATGCTACATTTTTGGTTTGCCAATTAAACGCTGCGTAAATATTTAAGTAAATATTAATTACGAGCCTGATGCCCGCATCTGTTGGCGGCACTTTTCCCATGTTTCAGCCAGCATGTGTGTAAATGGAAAGCATGCGAATAACAGTTAAAAGAAAACGCTCAAAGAAGCACAATTAACTGCAGTCCGTTAACTGCAAATTGTGTTGGTGCATTTTCAGTGCATTTATTTACATTTCGCAATAATTAAAAAGGCCAATGGCGGTAATGAAATTGTGGTCTTATGTCGAATTGAATTAAATGTGTATGCAATCAGAAGGGCATTATCTGTATAAATGTACAGCGTGTATGTGTGTGCATAGGTATGTACATATCTATGTTAACCCAACAATGCACGCGTGTACACATAAAATGTTGCGGTTGTTCGATGCGGAAACGGAAATGCGACGTCAACCGCCGAAAGCGTACGCAGCATGGCCAATAAATTTTTGATACACTTGCCGAGTACGGGTAACTTTATTTTATCGTGGAAAAGGCAAATTTATTATTGACAATTACTCACGGAACAATGATAACTGAAAGCTAACAAGTCGAAAGGTGAAATCTTTAATTTCCTCCAAAAGTGCAGCCTGGATAGTTTTTATATAGTTCTCATACTTTATGCACCTTCGAAATAGGCGAACGACTGAGCTACTATTGAGCTACCAAAAAATTAGTCTAAAAGATTAATTTACATCACGCCGCTATATCGAATCTAAAAATCTGAGTTGGTAAGATTAAAGCAATCTTCTGTAATAAGTTTTATATCAAAATGTCGTCAGTTTAAGCTAAGCTAAGCATGGTTCAGTTTTGATGATTTTTACCATGTACACAAAATCAAAAAAAGATCCAAAAAAGATCCATTTGGGAAGGATTTGTCATAAATATCCTTTTAATCATCCCACGGAGCTGAAAAATCATCCAAACGTTGATCCTTTATTATATACTTTGAATGATTATTAGCTCCGCTGGATGATTAAATGGATATTTAAGACATATCCTTCCAAAATGAATACGGAAAATTATCAAATGCATTTAGATCACTAAATATTATTATTATTATTATTATTACAACATTAGATCACTAAATATAATTATGGTATTCAGTTGAGATGTGGATTTTTAAAATTTTTAGAATAAAAACTTTTGTCGCCTCTAGGCCGTATCGCCTAGACAACTACATCAGTGGAGAAAGGGGTAGGGAACGGTGGGTCTTTCTTCTGAAAAATGTTAAGACTTTAGCTTTCCTTTAACCTACCATGTCTGGAACTCGATTTCAGGACCTCGGGAACTCAAACACAAAAGCCGGCACCTTAACGCAAAGGAGTATCAAATGAATATCTTACGAATGTAATCAACAACAAGTTTTGTGTAGATTTTCTATGTGTTGCATTCAGAACTTCACGGAAAAAAAATATTAATATGATCTGTGGCTCAATTACAATAATTTCTAACTTCAATTAAATGCCTTACACTGGTTTAACATATCAAAATGATAATTTCGAGCACATAAAACCTATATTTTAAGATCATTTATTAATAATGTCATTTTGTCAGAAAAATATAACATATATTGGAAATCCCATACAGCTTGCACTTTACTCGGTTTTTTTGGTTAAATACAAGTTCACAATTTTGATTATTTTTTAACTTTACACCTCTGCTTGACTGGGGTCTGATATGAGGACCTCTTGCACCTGACACGAATGGAATGGAGTCTTATCCTACTTCTCCGCAGAGTCTGCTCAAATAAAATGTTACATTGCTTGAATTTTCATTTGCCGCCAACAACAAAATTTACTCTGTAAACCACCTAATCGTATTTGTTGTTGAGTTTAATTTTTCAAGGTGCTTACGAGATAGAGAGAGGGAGAAAAGAGAAAGCATACAAAGTTGTTGTTGCAGTTCAGTTCGGTTTATGTTAAACTTTCGACTTTGCAAAAGGTATTGAAGAGAGAAAGAAGAGAGAAAACATATTAAGTTGTTGTTGCAATTTACTTCTGTTTGTGCTATGAGCAAAACATCAAAAAAATTGTGTCGAGAAAAGAAAAGCTTTGACCCGTTCTCAGCTGTTAGTGGCAATGTCTCCGCTCACAATGCCGACCTCTGCATTAGATAAATAAAGAAACTGCCGTTTGTTGTTAGTTTGATTTTAAAAAATAATTAAAAATTTAACGAAATAAATAATATTCTAATTAAAATAAACCATAAGTGTATGTTTGAGTCGGCAAGCCAACCATTGACTTTATGCTATTTATTGTTTTATTTCCCCTCAACCAAATGCAGATGGCAATGCGTGGTTGTGCCTGAGGAACATATACGATCAAATAAAATACAATAAGCAGATTTGCATAATTTTATGAGTTGCAATATTCAAGCAGAATAACAATGTCATGCAGTGGCAGTTAAAACGTAACTCTAGTTAAATGATTAGGAGACATGGTATTATTTTGTGCAACTATTTCTGCTGAAGAACAAATGCTAAGTTTTGCACATAAATCAGAAAAGAGACTTGCTGAGCTCTGGGCTAAGATACGGAGAGTGCCATAACTTAAATATCCGCATGATGCTGCGACCTGCATCATCAAGTACCAAAGACCATTAACACAATCTACAGTGAAATGGTAATGGAATGGAAAATTAAATGGCTTTCTTGCGCCCCTAAATTGTCGCTAAGCTTAAACTCATCGAAATAATATTTTTTATTGCTGTTTTTCTTTTTAGACTACTGTGCCAGGAGATCAATCAGGATGAGGCCTTTCAGTTGGAATATCGCGGACCAGTTATCATGAAGGGCAAACCAACGCCCATGGACTGCTGGTTCCTGACTCGGGCCAGCAGCAGCAGTAGCATCGGAAATACGGTCATTGCCAGTGGCAATGGTGGCCTAGACTCGCCAACGACCATGCCAAACACCCAGCGTATGAGTCATGCCAGTGTCTCACGTACATCGTCAGCTGGAGCAGGCGGTGGTGGTGGTGGTGGCGGCGGCGGGTCAGCCTCAAACTCAACTGCAGTTCCGTTGCATTCATAGGAAATGTGCAAGGATTCGTCTTGCTGTTGCTGAAATATCCTGTAAAGTAGCTACGTGCGTGCTTCTCTGCCTGTCTCTGATGTCCTGGCCGCACAAGTCGACCACTTAACCACTTCATCTCTTGTCTTGCCTGCACTCGGTGCGTGCTGTGTGTGTGTGTGTGTAAGGTCAAAGTCGGAGTGGGATCATTGTGCAAGGTAATTTATGTTAATGCTCTTCTATCTGTAACCACTCAGCTGGGCAGAGTCATCCAGCCACTTAACCAAGTCAGTTTACAACTGATTTACTTTTGCCTTAGCAGTTACACATTACGCATATTAACTATGCATCTATTTAGGTTTCTCAAACGGAGCACAGTAAATGGCAGCCATACAAAAATATTACCAAAACAAGTTGGCTCAATCCTTTTTGCCAGTAAGCTAGATAAGTCCAAAACAACTCAATAGAAAAGCCACAATATGGCAAACCGTTAGATATAAATGTGCGAGTAAAATTTTGTCAACAAAATAACGAAGAATTTAGGAAATCGTCAACATTTTATCTGCGATGTGTTGCGGTGGTTATTTACCAAGTTTCTTGCTTACGACGGCGTATTGTGTGCAGTGGAAGAGTTGGTTAAATATTAGACCTTAAGCAGTGTGGGAGTTTAAAATAATTAATTAAATTATTCTCTGGTATTTTCTATTTTTGAGCACAAATGGAAGGGAATGATTTTCGTTCTTGGGTAAACATTCCTTTCGATTAAATTTCATCATTGAAAACGGAGTTGTTTTGTGCAAGATTTTAAACACTTGGAACGTTTTTGTTTTTTTTTTTGTTTATTAGTGTATTTTCCTATCACGACAAGAATTACTCTTAGAAGTTTCTGTGCTAGTCACTGTTATAACAGTTTAAAATCATATTTTACATTAAAGGGAAGAGAGATCACATTTTAAATTAAGTTAATACATTTTAATGTTAGAGTTAAAAAAGAAGAAAAAAACAGAAAATCAAAAGAAAGAGTTTAATTGAATTTACTTGTATTAAATTAAATGAGAATTTAGCTTAAAAACTATAATATTATATACTACTTTAGACTATTTTAAATTATTTCAAGTGGTGTGTAGGTGATTAGTGAGGTTTTCCTTAAATTTGGATGCGCTAGTAACTGCTTTTAAATTATGTGGTAGCTGGTTCCAAAGACGAACGGCATAAATAAAGTACTGCGTGTCAGAGCTGGCTAGCTTAGTTCTGATACATAAAATGTTATGTGTCCTTACTGATGCACTGAAGCTTAGCATTGAATATAAGTAAGAGGGATTTTTAATACATATCATTTTATGAAGCATTATAAGGGCCCTAAGAGATATATACGATTTTAAGCTGAGGTTAAGAAGTTTGTTTGCATGGTCCGTTATATGATTTCGTCGTTTAATATTATAGACATACCTAGCAATACTATTAAATAAGACATTGATTTTATTAAAGCTAATAGCATCACACTTCCCAAATATTTCTGCTCCATAAAATAGAGAGGGCAACATGTACGATTTAGCGACTAAAAGTCTAATATGTTGGGGTAGACACTGCTTCGTTAAATTAAGATGCCTTAACATTCCATACGTCCTTCCAACTACTCGATTTACATGATTTCCCCACGCAAGCGTCGAACTAAATGTAATTCCCAGATTGACAGCATTGTCAACATACTCAATATCACTAGTCTTAATCTTTAGCTTTGGGAACTGATCAGTATTCAATTTTTTCTTATAGATTACTAAGCATTTTGATTTTAAGGGATTCAGTCCAATTCCATTCTCTTCTGCCCATTTGTTTATTGCTAGAAGCTCATTATTACATTCATTTAAACATTCACTTATTCTATTTTATCGGACAACTTACATACATTTGGACATCATCAGCATACATATGGACTTCACATTTTGACAATACACTAGGAAGATCATTTACATACACAGTAAATAACAGTGGTCCAAGGACAGAGCCTTGAGGCACACCGCGCTTAGTCTCAAGAAAGGTTAAAAAATCAGATGGAGTTACAACCGCCTGACGATGATTACTGAGATAGGAGCAAAGAAGTTTGAGCGAGGTGTCAGAGAAATTATATAGTTTTGCCAATTTTGTACAGAGTATCTCATGGTTCACAGTATCAAACGCTTTACTAAAGTCAAGCAGGGTGAGAAAAGTGACTTGCCCATTGTCCATTTGCTTTCTAATATCTTCAGTTATTTTTAATATTGCTGTGGTACTGCTTCGACAACTACGGAACCCGGACTGATTATTATTCAGCAAGTCATTTACAGTGAGAAAACGTTTTATTTGGTTTGCCTTGAGTTGTTTGAATGCCTTTGATAAGTAGGGATCAATAGCGATAGGACGGTACTCATTTTTTGATTTAGGAACGGGTACAATTTTTGTAATTTTCCACATTTCTGGGAAAGTTGAGTGAGTGGTGAACGCTGTATTAAATATATATGTTATTATTGGTAGGATCTGAGGTAAGACCATTTTTAGGAATTTAGGATTTATATTATCAACACCTAGTGCGTTAGATTTTATCTTAAGAATAGCTTCAAGAACATCACATTGATCAACACAGACAAAGCTAAACATATTATCACAGTTATTAGTAAGAGACACAGCATTTAAGTACGGGTTACATGTTGCATCAGGTACACAAACATTCACAAAACAGTTATTCAATTTATTTACATCAATGTCAAGTTTACCACAGGTAATTTTTTTCTTTCCTACTCCCAGTTTTTTAATTTTTAACCACGTCTGCTTGGTGGTTAGAGCCTCTTGGAATTTGGTGCAGTAATATTTGGTCTGGGCCGAAGCAATCATGGTACAGGCAGTTCGTCTTAAGGCATTATCTGGCTGTGAGCCGAATCAAACCAAATCGAAAAAGGCTCCTCAAAATGAACTTTCGAGAAGCTTGTCCTTACAAAAACATTGGCACATGTTTTTTTGACCAACAAAGAATGATGATTCGATAAGTGTTTTTTATGCAATAAATTTCACAAATAAAAATTAGACTTCATTATATCGCAGTCATCTTCGCCGACAAGGCATTCTCTCCATTATTCTCAATGTATACCGACTCAAGCCGATCTCATGTCGAGGCTTGTGCCCAGAGAGCAAATTGTGATTCATTCGCCTTACAGAGTTCGATGCGTGCAGGTCAGAGCTGATTTGCGTCGGCTTATTTCGCATACCCATACACTCTCAATTGTTGGCCTTGCTCTTCGCCTGCTCAGCGGTCGATGGGGACAAGTCAGAGATGAACTGCTTTAGAATGATTCAGGTATAATGGTTTCCCGAATAGAATACGGCTAACTGCGGCTGTGTAAGGCACTGAACTTGGAACAGCCAATTCATAATTTTATCAAGCCATTTACAGCACTTTACATAAATGCGCATACAAGATCGGCTATATTAGCAAATATGGCCATTGAAAATGAATGTTTGTGGCCTTCATAGGTTCACATTATCGTTAAATGCCTACAGCAACAACAACAAACCGCAATAAGTTGGCATGCAATTTGATGACAAGGATGTTGCCTGGCATTTTGATGATGCCATTCAAATGTGTGTGTGTGTGTGTGTGTGTGTGGGCGTACGTGTGTGTGCCCTAACGATGCCTCGTTAGAAATGGATTAACATTGATTAGTTTCTTACCCACCAAAAAGTTGGTTCGAATTAAATGAGTAAAAATGTGGCCAAGTAAAATTTGTAATAATAAATCAAACTTTTCGGTTGAGACGCTTTTGCCGGCCACCATGGCATCCGGTTGCCTTGCTTTTTCCTCATAATTTTCCCTCATTACTTTTAGTTGGCTCTTATTTATTTTTTTCTAAACATCCGGTCTATTTATGCAGGATGTTGCCACAGGATTTGGTTGCCTTTTCTTTAAAATTGTGAACAATTATGAAATTTCAATTCAATTTATTCTGCTTAACACAAACTCTGATACATTTTTTTGCTTCAGCAGAGAAAAAGAGGAAAATGTTAATAGAAATTCCCTTGAAAAGTTTCCTTTACATTTCCGCCTCAATGACGACGACCTCGCCCAATTTCCTTTTCCTTGTTCGCTAAATTCAAATCCCAAAACCAATCAAATAAATATTTGCTTAACTAAATACAAAGGGGGGCGTGGCAATCTACTTTCTTCACTTTCTTTACTTTTTCAAGGCCGGCTCACTGATTAAAAATTTAGTTGAAATTTGCCAGTGACAGGCGCATGCAAAAAGTTTATCCGTCTACGCTGCGTCGTTTTCTTATTAAAAATTCATAAAAATGGAAAATATGATTGCGATGAGTAGACGACAATATGTCAGAGTTGAAGCCAAACAAAAATTTCGAAAAAATAAGCCAAGGTATGATGGGTCGGATTTAAAGAACTGCTTGAGAAAACTAATGGCAAATAATGTTTAGTGCTTAAAGTTAAGGGAAATCAACTAATTTAAATTTATTTGTATGATGTGCAAACTATATCTGGTTTGTCATCCTAAATCACATTAAAGTCCTTTTGCCATAACAAAATACAAATTTTCAGTTGAAAATTTGTAGATAATAAGGCTGATGACTTCTAATGTTAAAAGTGGTGGCAGTCTATGCAAATTTTTCGACAAATTATTTGCCTCTTAGCACACTCCCACACACACACACACACACACATACACACTGTCAGAAGCAGGATTTCCTTATTGAAATATTTCATTTTTTTTTGTTTTTTTGTTTTGCCTTCGAGTTTTACCCTCACAAAAGTTAGTTGCATGCTGGTCAGAAAACTTTTTTATTCCTTTTGCGGGGGAACCCCAAAAGTTTTCCCTATTTAGATTACGGCCCGGCAGTCAAAGTTTTATAACCTAGGCCGCTCTATTATTAAATGATACATACAGAATGATACAGCGAGACGGAGATGAACTGTCGTCCCCTAAGCAACTATCCTTAATGAGCAATTTAAATGTTCGCTAGGCCGCAAATTTACGGCTTGTTGGAGTTTATATTGTCACAAGCAGGCAAACATTTGCCTATCAAGGCATTCGAGGCGTGGCCTAATGGCAAACGCAACACTAATTTCAATTAAAGTGGAATAGAATGCAAACAGACAATGCACAATTTAGCAACTACATTAACTTTCGCCTGCCTGCCCCTTCCTCTAACCCAGCCATTCTCCGTCTTGAGCAAACAAACGGCAAACGGCGCGCGGCATCGACTCTCATTTGCATACCGATGCCGTGGCAAATCAAGTCAGTTTCCTGCAACAAATCAATTTAAGTTCAGGTTACCTGTCTGATTTGTAGTTGCTGCTTAAGACGGAAGGCAATTGATATGAATGGACTCATCTTCATAAAACGTTTATTGTTAGTAAGTTATATAGGGTAAAATTTTGCACTATATCAATTTAAAGACTGAAAATCAGTGTAAAAAAATAACTCTCCATGAAAAATCTTACCACAAAGATCCAATTGGTATGGATAGACTATGATATCCTTTTTTTTTGTATATTAAAATAATCATTTTTTTTATACTTTGGATGATTTTCAGCTACGGAATTTAAAGATCCATTTGCCTTTAAATGATTTTTTTAATATTTAATTTAACGTTGGTGTTTAGCCGGCTCGGGGTCCCTTATTAAATCCGCTGGTTTTATCCACGCAAATGCACTTGAACATGATGGTAGCAGCAACTTTTAGGGAATCTGAACGGGTTGAGATTGAACTGAAATTTCGTATTTGGGACTACGACGGAATGGAATAGACTTACATCGATATCGGGATGGGGCTGGATCGAATTATACTTTCCGGGCCCACCTCTAGAAAAGCATATCACTAAAAGTTCGAGGTCAACCTGATTCGAAACCAATTCAGAACACGTCAATAACCGTCAACACATATTTTCATAGAGGTCAGCACACATTATCCTTATAACAGAACCATTTGTAGAGCCTTGGGTATAATAATTTTGCACAGAACTTTACAATGCCTAGAAATTGAGGCTGCAAGCCGTTCCCAAACCGAGCCCATCTGAATTGGTTCGGTTCGGGATACTTGGGACCCTCGAATGCGATCATGAACCTAACTTGAATCCGAACTGGAACTCTATGTATTTGTGTGATTCCTAGTATTTTCTGGCTTTCACAATGTGATTTTTGTGAGTCATCTTACCAATTGGGGCACTAATTGCCTTAAAAATGGTAGGTGTAGGCTAAACATTTAAATTTTGGGTAAAAATGTTGGAGGAATTTGTGGAATTGCAAATATATAAAAATATGTTGTATGACAAAAGGGATCATAAGTTTAAGATTGTCTTAAGTCCTCATAGTTTCTTTGGACATTATTGACGTACCAAATCAATTTATAGACTAGGCGCAGTGTTAAAAATATAGACATCTGTCTCTCTTCCTGCCATAATACCTTAATGGCTTTTCGCTACAATTTAGCTGTAAGTTTTGGCAAAATGACTTTTTTTTATTTATTTATTTATTAATAGTCGACAAACAAAGGCTATCAACAAATTTAAAAGCACGTTATAAAAAGGCTTATTTACTAAGGAGGCATAAAAAGAAAGCCTAACAAAATTACAAAATAAACTAATAACGACTCCGACTCGGTGGGGGATTTTTATTTGCCGGTCCGGCCAGCTATGCCCCGATTCACAGCCTGTTGTGGTCAGAGTCGATATTAGAGCTAACAAAACCATTTAACAAATATACAGGCCTGTTCAGTTTTCCACTTACATTAAATTTTCTCTATTTCGACTTGGCTACCTGTTCTGGTTTTCATAATTTGATAGAATTACTCGATTTGAATTCACATTGCTTGGAGCATGTGAAATCAGATGTAAGTTCGTAATTTTCATTAAGTGCTATTAAAATAAAGCGAGATTTAATATTAAACAGCTATATTAAGCTATTGCAGAGTTTGTATTTTGATTGTTTCATCCAACTGATTAAGTTCAGCGAGTTGTTAAATGAAAAACAATTTGGAAATGAAACAGTCAAATTGCAAGTCGAATACCAGAACAGCGAACACAAAATCGTTCGAATTTAATTTCATTTGAAGTTTAATAAATTATGTGAAACCCGGAACAGGCCTGAAGAGATGTGAAGAGGTAAGAAAAAAAGAATAAGAAAATGCAGGCTTACAAATACATAGAGGAATAAAGGCATAAAACTATAATTAGTATATTTTCCCAGGTCTACTAAAAAATGTCCTATGAATCAAACTGTGCATTAATTGATAAAGATGCAGGCTTAAATTCATTTCAAAATTCGGATATTTTACTAGCGAAAATAAAGCAGAGGAGGCTTTGTTTAATTTTAAAAAACTTGAAGCCATGGAAGTGAAAGCTGTGAAATATAATACTATTAAACTTGGTGTAACTGCTAAAGATTTAAGAAAAACATAGCTTGGTAAAGAACAAACATCCTCCTTAACACAAATAAAGGCGATCTTATTTACCAAGACGTTGCAATCTTCCGTACAAGGATTTGTGGATCGTCGATCTATTATGTATTACCTAGCTTTTAGAATTCACATCTTTTGTGTTCAAAGTGTTCGTATATAAAATGCAAGCTGAAGTCATTTATACTGATTTAAGGTAGGCTTTTGATTCTGGTGATTATTCTTTGTAGCTTTCATGATCTGAGTTTAATCGGTTTTCCAACTTAAACTCTCATCAGGATCTCTAATTTAGCAAGTACTAAAACCCATTGAGTTGAAATATAACTTCTTTTTATAATAACTGATTTGAACTATAACTTCCTTCTAAGGGTCCAAATCCAATGTAGTCACAAATAAAACTCTGTTCCAGAGGTACACAGAGTTCCACAGATCTCAGAGATGGAAGAAGTGCAAATTGCACTTTCTCAACCGAGCTTGAACTTAAATAAATAATAAAAGCGTGGTTAAATTATAGACCAAACTGAACCTGTTTGACAGTAACACGAAAACAGCTGCCAAAATGAAAGTTGAGACAAGAAAGAAAGTCGGTCAAGACCGACTATTACATACTCTGTACAAAGAAAATTTGTCTTTTGATCATAACTCGAAAACCGTTCATCCGATCTTCTTCATTCCTTTGGCGGATCGATAAGTTATCATAATAACTAAATATGTCCCGAAGGAACAAGCCATCTATCTTCAAAACTGTGGGAGATATGACGCTTTTTCTAAATAAACTTGATCTGCCTGCAGACATAAGAAGCATATGTCTCATACATGTCAAACCTCTATCTCTTACCATCTCTGAGATCTGTTCGTTCATACGGACAGACAGACGGACAGACGGACAGACTGACAGACGGATAGACGGACATGGCTATATCGACTCGGCTGTTAATGCTGATCAAGAATATATATACTTTATGGGGTCGGAGATGCTTCCTTCTGCCTGTCACATACTTTTGCACAAACTTATAATACTCTGTGTACCTACGGTACAGAGTATAAAAAAATCCGAAATGCGAAACCTCTGATTCCTACCATCTCTAAGATCTGTTTGGTTATGCGAACAGACGGACAGGGCTACTCGGCTGTGGAAGCCGAGTATGATGGATATGCTTTATAGGGATATGCTTTATAGGGTCGGATATGAATCTTTCTTGCTGTTACATAAGTTTGGACAAACTTAATATACATACTCTGCGTATCTTTGGTATAGAGTTCAAAACGAAACTAGTCCAGGGTGGCCATATAAGTATCTGTTTCCTTTCGTAGTTTGTAAATCTAGTCCCCACATCGACTCTCAATTTCTGTAATCTTTTTCTGCTTCTTTTCAAGTTCATGTTTTTTTTTCTTGTATATTTTATATTTGGATCCGATGCGGACATATAGTGAGATACTGCTGATCCTGGTTTAGACGATTAACAAAATTGTATTATTGTATTTATATAGATTATATTTTATTTATTTAAAATAGTTTTCTTCCGCTTTTAAGCCACTTTATACAAAAGCTGTTACACAAAATTTATGGCTTTTCTTTTATTTGCACTGAGCATAAAACAAATCCTGATGATTTAATAGTTTTTGTATATTTTGTTTTTTGGTGTTCAACATTTTCGCACATTCAATTTGTCTTTCTGCTGCATAAATGCACAATTTATCTATTCCGTTTTCTATTCTATGACCACAAATCGAGCGTGTGAGAGCAGTTTTTTGCCATCGAATACAATTTGCCAGCGCAACACAGTAAAACACAAAAGCAACGCCCGCAACATCAATACTGGCACTGCCCCTCCGCTGGCACTTCACTTGCCATTCTTTCTACTTAGATATATGTACGTATATATCTACTTTTTTTGTTCGCATTAAGCTTCACTCGACACGGGCATTGGCATTCATTCAGCTGGCTTTCGGCCCAGGGCAATGGGGCGTATGGCCACCTTTGTGCATTTGATTTGTGTGGTAATAAAGATGCGAGCCAGCATTTCTGATATTTACAATTTTAATTCAATTTGTTAAAAATGTGAAAGGCAACTCCCGAAGAGCCAGAGACTGGAGTCAGCTGCAGCTATTTTTGCACATTAAACTAATCGATATTTTATGTGCCGAATGAAGAACAGGATGGGATGCTGTGGACTGGAAGGGGATGGAGGGCATTAGATGCAAGTACATTTTAGCCATTTTGTCGTCGTTGTCGTTGTAATCAATGACAGCTCAGCCGAAGGACATGGAAGGACTCAAGCCAGGCAGCAACAGCATGTTGTTGTTTAATTGTCTGTAAAATTGTTAAATTGCTTAGCGTGTGTTTGTGTTTACTGTAGACGCCTGTCAGCGGCTTTGGGTTAACATGCATGTGCAATTACCATCAGCTGACCTGATCCCTGTTCAATGCACACTCTGAGAAAAAACGAGTCCAAGATTTTAAATGCTACGTTGGGCTTAAGAGCCAATCTGATCTATTGACTTAGTTTCATGATTTCGCGGTGATTTTTCCCTGCGTTAGAAAATCACAGAAAACCCATAATATACGAATTATTCGGGTTCGATATTGTGACAATATATAGAAGGGGCTTAAAGAAACTGTGTTTAAAATGACGCTGGGTAAGTACACATATATAGCGCTAAAGCATTCATCAATATAGCAATATATTTCAGCATTTGAGCACACTTTTTTTAACTTTTTTACAAGAAACTGCAAGTATGTATGAGTTGTTTGCGACAGTGAATTTCTACATAGAGTAGGCTTATTTTTGACAATTCATTAATCTTTATTAAAGTAAAAGTCTAATTACCTCTGAATCCAACTCAAAAAGTTTTTTTCGATGCTTGATTCCAGAGTTAATCTATTGAAGACATAAGTGACACATTGGTATATATTTAATGAATAAGCTTTCAGTATCACTCCAAGAAGTTGAGGATTTAAAAAGCAATCTTATGACTAATATTGGAAAATTGACTTACAAAGTGGATTATTTTGGTGAGGAGGAGGGCTTAAGGCAAATCGTCTTATATTAGTTGAGTCTTCAAATCTGTTAAATGATAGCCCAAGACTTAGTAAAAAATGGGTTTCCAAATATAAAGAAATTATTAACTTAATGTTCGATATTGAACAAATTAATTGGTCTTCTATATAATTTTGGTAAATCGTTAGCCGAAACAAGTTTGAAACCAAAACATTCACCCAAGAACCTTGAAACTCAAACTTTGAAACATTAACCATGGGTAAATTTTGGTGAGAAATGGCTCTCCGCAAAGAGCTTTTCACGCTTTGCAGATAAAATGTGTTTTGAGCGAGGTTTGGTCACATTTGTTTGCCAAGTTTGAAATATTCGTTAAATTATCTGGTAATTTAAAACAAATCTTGGTATAAGCTAGTTAACAAAATATAGTGTCTCCTAATAAACTAATCTTTGTTATTTAGCAATGTTTTCAATTCCACTTCCACAAAAATGTTATCTAGACTTAAACATTTACTAGATTTGGTATCTTAAACACAAGCACAAGGTTTATTATGCTTGTCGAACTTAAATGACATCAATAATGCTGACTTATGCCAGTTGATTTTTCACTTCCTGTGTAAGCAAGTTTTGCTCTTGGTCAAGGGAATTTCTAAAAACATGTATGAGTATTTTCAAGTGCAGTTTGCATTCTGGCATTGTCAAACTGTGCTGTGATGCATTCCAAGAATTCAATTTCAGCATTTCATTTATTCAACACTTCTTTGAGGCATCGAACGTAAATTGAAATTCGAACATAACCAAACCACAGGAAAGCAAAAAGAACAAAACCCCCCCCATTTAAATGGTTCATCTAACGCTATAAATAATCGGTACATTTTTCTGGCATCCCTGGATCTCTGGGGGGTGAGGCTTGGAATGCTACGTGAGTGAAATTTTCAAATCTAGATTTTGTATTTGTTTGTGACCAGTTTTTGGCAATCAAAAGTTCTTTTGCGCCTTTGTAGTTTGGCTGTTTTGTGGCTTTTCTCTCCTCCACCTTTCACTCCGCATCAAATACGCAGTTGGCAAAGCAAAAAGCCGAAGTTTCAGTTTCCACGTGGGCCAAGTTTCAGCTTTGACATTGGGTCTGATCCTACTCCTGGATAGCGGCTAGCGTTGGCTCTGCAACGTAATTGGGCGTGAAGGGTTAAATTGAATTGCATGCTCAGGGGAGCAAAATGGTCCAAAACAAACAAAAAACGAGCAAACAAAAGCTTTGATTCTCCCACACTTGGTACACCATTACGTGACCAACATATAACTGGGTAGTTTTGTGAATTTTATGAACTTTTCAATTTCCATAATATACAAATCACATAGCTAAATGGATTCTCCCTCTCTTTCTCATTGCAGGACGAAATCTAAATATTTACCTGTAAAAACACTTTTGAAATAGCGTTTTATTTTATAGATGTTTGTGCATGTTGTGTGTGTGTGTGAATGTGTGAATTGTGTAAAAATGTTTTGTTAAAATGTATTTACGATTCTACTTTGTGATGGTTTCTTAGGCTGAACTATTTGTGCTTTCAACTAAAAATGCACTGTAAATCTAATTGTAAAAACTGTTGACGAAATAACAAATATTCAAGCTGCAACTTCAAAGAAAATGTTCTATTTTTTTTGAAGAAGAAGAAACTTTATAAACTCCGAAGAGGTAAAAGCGTACATTAATAGTATACCATTAACATGTTTGTATGTAGCACACGATTTTGATGTAAACCTCTCTACAGGGCCTAACGACCAGAATACCAAATGTTAGCAACTCAACCGCACCAAAGAAAATACGATAAATCCAAGTTAAAACTAAAATAACCGAATATATGTGTGTAAACGGACATTCTTATCAGTACACTGACAAATCTCTACTTTACCAAAACTGAAATATAGCTTTATAGTTCTTAAGTCGACACACTGAAAACAAAAATTGAAGAAAAATGCACACGAATGCCACAAAAAACACGATCAAGCCATACAAAAATAAATACTTAAATGTTCAGCTGAATTTTTTGGATAAGTTATGATTGAGAATAGCTAAAATTATGGACAAAAGAGGAGTAGTTGGAAGAGATGAAGGTAGGGAGAGAAATGCCTAATTAACTAAATTGTAAAATAAAACAAAATGTAAAGCGAAATTCAAGGAACACAGAAACTGTCACTCTCGCTGTCTCTCTTCCACTTGTCTAATGTGTAAGTGTTAAACTAAATGAAATGGAATATATGTAACTGTAACCAAAATTAACAAAATATCTAGAAATAAATAAAAATATCGTATTGAACCCTGGAAAAGAAGGAAATCTTTTTTGTCTGCCAATCAACAGGAACACTATGGGGGAAACAGGAAAGATTGATTATACAAATTGAGTAGACCCTTTAACACTATACGAGAAGGTATAGATTAAGTACATCAGAGGCATGTCTAGCCAATATGGCTTTAGCATTGTCCTGGATTTCCTGGATTGTTCCTACAACTCGCAAATCGCAGAGGAAGTAATCGTAGATGTATGTTTCAGAAGCAGTCCCTTTAAAGTAAGCTATTTACCCACCAATGAGAATCAAGTGCCACTACCTTAAAGAAGTTGGGGTCTATTCGAAGTAGAAGGTAAGTATATCAGCTCTTCTTTGATTCTTCGTGACAGGAAAAAATAAGAAATAAGACACTTCCCGTTCATTTTTTCATACGGACAGACGGACATGGATATATCGACTCGGTTTTAGATGCTGAACAAGAAAATATATATGCTTTATGGAGTCGGAGATGCTTCCTCCTATTCTTGCGTCCCTTGTGTCCAAGTTTTGTCTGTTCCATAATAGTGACGTTGATTTCAAAAACGAGAAATCTAAGCTAACTTCGTCCGTGATGAAGTTTTTATATCCTTGCAAGTGCTCGTTTTAATATTTCCAAAATAATCTTTGTCTACAATGATCTATTTTCCGACCGATCATTCGTATGGAAGCTGTACCATGGCAGAATTATAAAGAAGCATAGAAAACCTTTGAATAGAAAGTTTGGACATGTTTCCATTGAAAAGAAAAAGTTTTTCTCACTAAAACTAGTTGTCCGACCGATTGTTCCTATGAGATATAGTCAGCCGATCCGGTCGATTCCGACATTTTAGTAGCGTGCAGCATAAAGAAGACTGCAAAATTTCAGCCCGATAGCTTCAAAACTGAGACAAGCTTGCGTAAAAACAAACAGCCGGACAGACAAAGCTCAATGGAATCAGCTCGTCACCCTGAATTTATAAAGTTTATTGGGTCGGAAATGAATATTTCTATGTAAAATGAGCAAAATTATATTTTCCTCTTTATTGTTGCTCAACGATCTCTAGGCACAATATTTGCAACTTGGACTATGACTAAACATCTGTAGAATATTTATCTCAATTAATAAATGCATCAAATTCACTTGAATAATGGAATTTCCCTTGAGTTAGTCGCTGTAAAAAAGAGATTGCATTTGGTTTTAAGTCAACTTTCAAGGAGGAATAAATTGTGTAGAAAAAAAAATTGAAAACGACAGGCAGGCAAAAACCATGCACAAACCAAGCAATTGGTGCGGGGAAGACAAACGAAACGGAATGGTAACAAACTCAAGCTCAAGCCATACTAAAAACCTAGTTACAATTTGAGCTCTTCGGTGTCCGGCAATTTGCGGAAGAACCATTGCACATGCTCCTCGGTGACATCGGCCAAACTCGTGGGTTGCCAATTGGGCTGCTGGTCCTTATCGATGAGCAGTGCACGCACGCCCTCCTTAAAGTCACTGCGCTCCAAGTGGCGCACGGCCAGCCGGTATTCCATTATGAGACACTGGGCCAGGGACAACTGTGAGCCCAGCTCCAGTTGGCGATAGGTGACTTTCATGGAAGTCGGTGACATCTTGCACAGGGTCTCGAGTGTCTTCTGGGCCCAATCGCTGCCATCAGCCTGCAGGTTCTCCAATATGCCCTCCACTGAACCCGCTGCAAAATGCTTATTTATCTGCTCCAACGATGGCTGCAGCGTAAGTGGCTTCTCTGGTTTCGAGTGGTACTTTTCCAGCAGCTCGGGCACATCATCCGCATCTGGACAATTGAGCAGTGCCGTCTCCAGTTCATTTATCTTGCTGCTGTCACAATAATGCGTGGCTATGCCTGCATAATAGGCATCCGCACCGCGTAGACGGTAACCGGTCAGACCCAAGTACAAGCCCAGCTTGCCCTGCAGCCGGGGCAGAAAGTACGAGCCACCCACATCGGGAAATAGTCCTATTGCCGTCTCGGGCATAGCAAACATGGTGCGATCTGTGGCCACACGATATTTACCATGCACACTCAGTCCGACCCCACCGCCCATGGTAATGCCATCGATGAGGGCTATGTAGGGTATCTTGTAGTACCCTTAGCAAGGGTATAAATATTATTTCAGGTTGTGTCAAAAAAAATGTTGTTTTCAGTCAAAATAGTTAGTAAACACCAAAGCCCATGGGTAAAAATTTCGATCACAACTTTGATACATTACTCATAAGATTTTTGGGCCTTATATCCCGATATTAAGTTCATGGCCGAGAAGTCCGTGTTTACATTATTTGTCAACAAATACTCATAGAGGATTTAAATATCGCAGAGTCTTCAAAATAGTAGCCATTTAAATCCTATGTTGGATTCTAAAACTAAGCAGGCTTGAACATTTCTAATATGCAATATCATCCGGAGAGTACCAACATGCCATTGCAGTGAATCCGATTGGTTTTTGACAACGAAAGCAAAATGATCCCAAGCATTGTCTTGCCAAACATGGTCTTGCCACCTAGCAGCAGTGGTCAATTGCATCAGTTGGTTTCCCTTGAATAGCCTGGTATCAGCCGATATATGCATCAAGGCTCAATTTGGCATCTTTAGATTGCCAATCCTTTGGAGGTGGAGTCACACCGTCCTATTAGCCTATTGTCCTTAGAGCGAAAAATTTTTGAATATTAGCACTGAACGAAGTCAGGTGCAAGATGCCCCATTTTCCAGTTTGGCTTTAGAAAGTCGCACTGAATTGAATCGATTTGTCAACTATATTATTGGAAAATTAAAAAAATAAATTTGAAAAAAGCGAAATTCAAAATATCAAATGTATCAAAACTAAACTTCTGGATCATATAAACTAAAATATTAAATTTGTTTATTAGTTGGAATTCACTCCCAAGCATTTACAAAATGTACCTATTCATGTCGAGGAAGTGGCAGGTATGCGAAGACAGCGACCAAATCTCGAATAATAAAAAAGGAAAAAATCCATAATATTTTATATATACAGGGTGTCCCGGGAACTTTTACAAGTATTTGAATGCCCAATAGAACACAAAAAGAGGAACATTTTTTGTTCTTGCACCATGTGTCTAAATTAGACCGTTTATGAGTTACAGCGATTCGAAGTAAATGCAGTTTATTTCGAAACTACTTGTTTTAATAGTAAAATTTTTTTTTTAACTTGTGAGTTTCTTTCAAAAATTCGAATTTGATTGCATTTTAATCTTCTGAATTTCGAAAACAAACAAAAAATTTATTTGTCAATTCAGCTATGAAATTTTCAAATCGGGAGTACGCTGACATAGTGTTGTACTATGGCATGGCATGCTGCAATGCAACTGTTGTGCGGCGTATGTACGCAGAAGCCTTTCCACAAAGGCGTATTCCCAACGAAAGAGTATTTCCAGGTACGTACAATCGCCTAGCAGAAACTGGAAATGTGTCAAAACCATAAATTATGGTGGAAAATGCATTTTATGGAGCGATGAGTCCACTTTTGACCGGGAAGGCATTGTTTATTTTCACAATTTGCATCATTATGCTACGCGGAGAACCCTGATGTGAAAATGCAGACGAAGCATCAAAAAAGATTTAGTTGCAATGTTTGGGCAGGTATCATTGGTAAGTAAACTCAAACTCAGTATTTTGAGTAGGATTATAACGTGCACTGCTGTAGGAAACCATAATAGGACCAGTTTATTTACCGCAGAGGCAAAACAGTGCGGACTATCTTGATTTCCTTCAAAACCGCCTTGATGTTTTGTTGGAGGATGTGCCCCTAGCGCCAATACGTTCAATAGTTTTTTAACACGATGGCTGCCCCGTGCATACAAGCCGTATCGTAAAAGACTTTTTGAACCAACAAAATGGAGATCAATGGATCGGCTGAAACGGTCCCATTCAATGGCCACCTAGGTCACCCGATTTAAGTCCCTTGGACTATTTTATTTGGGGAAGACCCAAGGAGCTAGTGTACACTGAAGAGATATTGAATATTGAACAATTAAAGGAAAAAAATCGACAATGAAAACTGAAATTCAGCTAAACGTCACTACGACTGAAATTAGAAGGCGTTGCGAAATGTGCATTAGCGTCGAAGGTTCTCATTTTGAGCATTTGCGTTAAAATTTCGAAAAGAAAAAAAATTTATTTTCAAATTAATTTTTTTAAGTGTCAAAATAAATTTTAATGAATTTTAAAACAAGTAGTTTCGAAATAAACTGCATTTACTTTGAATCGCTGTAACTCATAAACGGCGCAATTTAGACACATGGTGCAAGAACAAAAAATGTTCCTCTTTTTGTGTTCTATTGTGCATTTAAATACTTGTAAAAGTTCCCGGGACACCCTGTATATATTACAAAAAATCAACAAATCTTGCAAGCCTAGAAACTTGAAAATGTCCATGGACAAGCTTAAGAGCTCCATTTGCCGAAGTGCTTTTATTTGAGAATGATCCACAAGCAGAGGAATCGTTTGGCTGCAGTGTAAAGCAAGTGGTAAATAAAATAAAAATTAAGAAAATTAAGAAAGTCCCTGATGTACACTTTAGGCATACGAATAGCTGACTGAAGTCTGTTTTATGATTCTGTTGCAGGGCACCTTAAACCGCCTGCTTTTTTCTCAATTTTTTTGCCGCATACTTTGTTTCAATTTTTTAGCAACTTCTGGATTCACGAACTCTGTCAACCACGAATTGTTGACAGACAGCCACAAGCACACACACACTATTTTACTTGTATTAGTGAATGCACAAAGACTAGGTTCACCCATCATATCGGTGCCCCTTGATTCCTAGCAAATCATATCTTTTTGCTTAAAATTTGGCACAAAGCGCCAATCCTGCATTAAAGGGGAACAAAAAACCAAAAATATTGATCAGCTTGATTCATGATTGAACATGTCTTCAAGAGAAAAATGGATTTTTCTCGTTTTTGGACACCCACTTAGTGGGTGGCACTACATCTTTTAACATTTTTCTCTCGAATTCTATCAACGGAAGATGGTATTTTTATACTCTTGCAGAGGGTATATTGAAATTGTCCAGATGTTTGTTACGCATAGAAGGAAGCATTTCCGACCACATAAAGTATATATATTCTTGATCAACATGACGAGCTGAGGTGATTTAGCCTTGTCCGTTTGTCCGTCCGTCTGTTTCTATGCTATCTCCTCCGTCAGTTTTAAAGCTATCGCGACCAAACGAAGTCTTCTGGTACATATGCGCTGCACTTTTGTCGGAACCGGCCGGATCGGATGACTATAACATATAGCTGCCATAGGAACGATTGGTCGAAAAACAAGTTCTAGTGAGAAAAACTTTTTTGTTTTTAATGAAAACGTTTCCAAACTTCGTATTTATTAGTTTTCAATGCTTCTCCATGATTGGGCCTTAGTAAGACAAATTTTTTTGGTTTTCAATGTAAGCCTCTTTCAAATTGGCCTATGTTTAGTTTATAAGCTTTCGCACAAATCTTCAAAGTTTGGTCAAAATCGAGCGTCTAGGTTATAGCTGCCTTAGGAATGATCGGTCGAGAAACTAATTAAAGTGAGAAAACTTTTTTGCTTTCAAAGAAAATGCCTCCAAACTTTGTGTTTCTTAACTAGTTTGCTATGCTTTCCCATGATTCCACTAAGTTTGGTCGAAACCGGACACGTGTATAGAAAAGCTGTTATACAAAAGTATAGTCAGAAAAGTAGTCTGTGTGAGAAAATCTTGTTTGTTTTCAGTGGAAATGTCGTTCAAATTAGTTACAAAACGTGAAAAATAATACCTTTACTAATACCTTTGCACAGGTCAACTTGATCTTTAACTTCACACGAATATAATCATAAATTTGGCACAACCTTCTTGGACACAGAATTGGAAAGAAATTCCGCGTGCTTCGGATGCCAGGTTGCCGTTGGTAACATCCAATCTCACTCATTTATCTGACATGCTTTTTTGCTAATTATATCCATTGCTTACTTTTTGGCTGATTAAACAAAGAAGTACAGTGTCCACAGTCGAGTAGAAACAAGCGCCTTACATCCCCTGCTCAAAAGTATCCCTGAATTCGATTCGATCAACTCTTAAAATGAGGAACTATTTGTTAAGTGGCTCTCTATTTATATTCATAAACTGTTCGTCATCATTGACAGTTGCCATTTGTCATCAATCTGGGATGATGGAACCTTACTCGGTCGGTGATTCTTATACGATTGAACGACAATCCTCACTTCATCTTTGATGCAGATTTTCTGCCAAAAGTCTGTCAATGAATTTGCATTTAAAAAAACATCAAAATTTCCCTTGGTCTATTGTTTGCTGTATTGATATTGCAGAAATACTACTTGTATGTTTCCAGTTGAAACTTGTAGGCTCTTAAAATCCTTCGCCTTTTGATTGCTCTCTGCACTTCTATGCAAGTTTAAGTCGCTAATTATATTAAAATCATTAAAATATCCGTATAACATTATAATTATCTCTGCAAAGGGTAGAAAGCAATGCATCATTTGTATATACAAAAGTATATGCATAACATTTATTGTAAGAATTTTAATTTACATTCAAATAAATAATTACATAGCGCAATAATTGAAAACTTAGTTTCCTAGATATGTATACAGAGTACGCTTGTTCTTTGATTAAATGAGTTCCAGCACTGCCAAACAATAAAAAACGAGACATCATTCATCACACGTTTCACGTACTGACATCTCATCAACGTGTCTAATCAAATTTCCTCATGATGTTGCTGCTGCTCCTGCTGCGTCTGCTCCCTCAATTTCAGCCACTTCGATTTTGGTAGCAGCAATGTTGCGGCCTCGGCTTCCTCTTTGGCAATTTGTTCGCGTATCCAATAATTCGCTCCACAAACCAACAGCAACAGGCATGGAATGAGAATGAGTAGAACCATGCCCAGCGAAATGCTCGCCACACGTGCCGAGTGCTCTTCCTTGCCTGCAAATAGGTGCAAAAAGGTGCAATAGAAAATGGACCAAAGCAAAAAAAACATGGAAGTAGACACAAACTGCTGCCCATTTGAAAAATGAATTTCATAAATTACCCATGGCATCCGATCAACTACTTTTGCCTACTTTTGAGCGCGCTCAGTCACTTGCCTTGTCTCTCTATCTCTCCGCCTGCACAGACCCGACCATTGTGCCGTGAACCGTGACGTGGAGCGGCAGCTAACGCTGCATACATACATAAGTAACGCCAATGGCAGCGGCAACTTGTCCATCAATTTGCTCAAGATTGATTGACATTGTCGTAATGCACACAATACATATACTATGGCTGGGGGCCAGGGCAGGAGAATGGGCGGGGTTCATGTGACAGTTGGTGGTCCAAGATTAATGTGTTTGGCATTGGCCTTATTGCTTCGTTATAAATTTCTTGTAATTTTGTTTGGATTGCTATTGCACTTTTGATTACCACATGCAGCAGTATGTAGATGCTGATGTGGCGGAAATAAGCTGCGGAGACGCATGGTCTGTATGGCATTGGCCAGAGCTGCATAAGCCATCAGAAAGTATTTAAGAACACTCAAGAAATGTATTTTCTAGTTTTTAGAAATTTGAAATATATTCTTGATCAGCATCAACAGCCGAGTCATGTCAGTCTGTCTGTCCGTATGAAAGCACAGATCTCAGAGATGGTAAGAGATAGAAGATTGACATGTATGGGACATATGCTTCTTATGTTTGCAGGCAGATCAAGTTTATTTTCAATTTTGGCCGCAATTTAGAAAAATCGTCATATCTCCCACAGTTTTGAAGATAGATGGCTTGTTCCTTCTGGACATATTTAGTTATCAGGATAACTTATCGATCCGCCAAAGGAATATATAAGATCGGATGAACAGTTTTCGAGTTATGATCAAAAGACTGTTCGCTGCTGCAGCGCAGTAGCAACGCTGCTTTCAGCTGTTAATGCAGCATCAAAATTTATGTTATAGTCGGGCTTGACCGACTTTCTAAATTATTTTTTATTAAGAACTCTAAAAACACCGCTTGCAAGAGAAGAGAGGGGAAATCAGGGCATGAAATGATAATATCAGTAATCTTATGCAGAAAAGACAAGCTGACTATTCTTCTAAAAATACTGTTCTAGCTTTTTCGTGGTCTTTATGTACGTATTGCTCATCGTCCATTACCATGCCTTGGATCGGTTACCAGGTCGAGCTCCTCTTCGCTCTCTTGCCTAGTTCAATCTGCCCGAAATGCACTAACTAAAGGAGGAAGCAGCAGCGCAGAGGCATTTCTCTTTATCTACCAATATTATCTAGCCTTTAGACTCACTTTCTGTGAGTTTCCGCATTCCTAAGCACCTCTAAGCATTCTGATGAGTTGCTGCTGCCTCATTTCAGTAATGCATTTACAAACAATGCCCAAAGTATTACAGAAAATTGACAGGCGTTTGCTATGATTATTTTCATTATTTGTCACGAACTAAAATAAACATTAAAAATAACTAAGCAAACCAGGCGAAGTGTCAACTTTCATGTAACAATTGGCATTATCAGAGAAAAAGGGCTATAAAGAAAAAGTTTCATTATTAAACATATATAAATGAAATATTCAGTCATTATTTTTAACAGTGTTTAAGTTTTTAATTTAAAAAAAATATGATAAAGTACACGGGACATGAACTAAAGTTTATCAGAGCCGAACTACAAAAAGCTGTACAAACAGTTGCATGAATTACTGTGGGATATGGACTATTTTAGTATGTTGGTGTATGGAGGTGGTAAGTGGGTTTGTGGTCATGGCCATGATCAAATTACAAATGTATAAATACAAACATGATAGATAACCGTTATAAATGAGTTCAGGTGGGCAATTGGCAAAGTTAAACAATGTGCTTAAAATTAGGTTAAAGTTTTTAGTGGATTTTAGTGGATTTTGAACTTGGGCACATTTGCCTAGGCGAATGGGAAATGAGTTTTAATGTTAGTTTACACTTCTGTGGACTTTTGCACCGAAGGTGTGGGTGAGGTGGTTACTGGTGGCGATGGCAGCCCACTGTCCTGTGTCAGGGGCTGTCCGGGCGCCGCAGGTGCTGCACGCAGAGTGGGACCGCCGTTGGGATTGTAGAACTGCGAATTGTTGGGCATTACGGGAACTCCACCAAAACGATTCTGCGCCGCCGACAGGGGTGCATAGTTGAGGGAACTGGCGCCGCTGGTGCGGCTATCCAGGCCACTGAAGGTGGGGCTGTACTGCTGCTGGTGCAAATGATCCGCCTCCTCCGGCGACATGGGCTGGTGATAGCCAGCGGGATGTATGGTGCCCGTATGCACATCGCCCTCATCGAAATCATCATCTTCTTCGTGATCGTGTGGTGCCTTGTCGTCCTGCTGGTCCAGCTCAGTGCCCGAGGCGGAGCGCAGTGAGCGACGTCCCGTCTGCTTCGGTTTCTCACCTGTTACGTTAGTTTTATTAATGTAGGAAATGTCCTTGGCTAACTTTGAGCTAGTTCTATTCTCACTACCTTCCGATGAGGTCACATCCTCGTCATGCTCATCCAGATCCCATTTCTTAGCTGGAAAATCAATTTGCGGTTTGCCCGGTAATGGTTCGTTCGTGCGATATACTTTATCGTAGGACCTACTTTTTTTCAGTGTACTCGCATCGGTATCGCTATCATCGTCATAGTTCAGGGTGCGCAAATTGCGCGCCGAACTGGCCCGGGAGCGGGGCAGGACAGGCATCTGCCAGTGGGGATCCTCCTTCAGTTGCTTCTGGCGATAGCGATAGACGCCGCACACAATGCACAGCATCAGGGGGCAAATGACGAGTATGATAATGCCAATTGCAATGAAAGCGACGCGACGCGTGTAATACACCTCACCTGTTCAATAGTGTAAGCGTAAGCTTTTCTTTATATTTAAAGGGGGAGGGGGGTTGGCGAAATACTTACGCAGACACTCGGTATAACCGTACTCGGGTATATTCCACATGCCATCGGCCAGACACTCGCGTCGCTGATCTCCTATGAGTATGAAACCCTCGTTGCACTCAAACGCCACCTTGGCACCGGGCATAAAGTCGAAACTTAGCTTGCGTCCAAAGCGAGGGGTCTGTAAAACGCCACAGGATATTACTCGCCTGTGGAATAAGGGAAAAAATAAGTTAAGGATCTGTGGTGGTCGGCGAACAGTGGATCGTTTTCTCAAAACACATTGCAAAACTCATAGCTTTTGAACTATTTGAGTTACCCATTTGATTTTCTTTCTTTCTGCAAAGAAACTCTGCCTTCTGCTTCTCAAATAACTGATGTAAAAGCTAAGGCCAAGCTTCAAGATATAATGGATCATACAGTCCGGGATTCAGCTTTTAGAGGGTAAGTTAAGTGAAGCTTGGTATTTATTAATCAGAGCTCAGCCATACCGTTTCGAACCTTTCACTTACAGGTTCAATTTACTTGCGGTTCTATCATCAGTAGACTTCGCTATCGCCGGCTTTTGCAAGCAACTGTGATTTTAACCAAACCAAAATAGAGCTAGTCGTCTACACCCAGAAAAAAGCAGAAGGAATAACCTAAAAACGAACGCTCTTAAAAAAAATTAGATTCGTTCTAGAACTATCAAGAATTTCACTCTTGAAATCGAGCTAAATTCGCTCTCAGTTGAGTGTTGTTAGACGAAGGGAGTGGGGTAAAGAAACTGAGAGGGGGAGAGCAAGCTCATTTGAGAGAATAGCGTTGGGTCCGCTCTCACAGTTTCGTGTTCTATGATAGGAGAGGATGAGTGGGGAAACTACCAAGCGGTGAGCGCCATCGATTTTTGCACTCATGTTGCCTTGAGATTCCCAACCATTTATGGCAATGCTGGTATGAAGATACGGCTGTTCAACTGACAGTTGACAGGCAAAGACTGATGCTGCCATGTGATGTTGTATTTTCCTCAAGCCGGCGGAAACTTGCTACATGGCTTAACATTTAATTTTAAATGAATATAACAAAAAATGATTGGAATCTGTTATGCTCTTGATTCAAGAAAAAACAAACATACTCTTGACCCTGATGAGCTCTTGATATTAGAAAGAATATTCACTGTTTTTGACAATTCAGTATTAAGAATGAGCAATCTTAAATTTGAGTATGTCTAGCACTTGATTAAAGAATTTGTGTACTTGATTCAAGAATGTTTAGTACTTGGTTCAAGTATTGAAGCTCTTGCATCAAGATAAATGGGATTAAAAATGCATACTTGGATCCAGAATTTCGCTCTTGGATCAAGAATTTTCATTCTAATCGAACATCTGGCATTGCACATTCTTGATTCAAGTATGAAATACTATATTTTTTCTTTAAGTGTATGCACCCATTCACAGATTCGTCTGGTTCTATCATCAGTAGAATATGCCACTTATTTGACTCGCCCACATATTTTAAAGAAGGATATTAAAAATATACATTGTATAATTTCGGTATCCATTTGGAATCGATATTTTTTTAAAATCCATTTTTAAAGATTAAAATATCCATTTAAAGTTAAATGGATCTTAAATTTTCATCCAAAGTAGCTGAAAATCATCCAAAGGATATGAAAAATGAATATTTTAATTTCAACAGAAAAGGATATCAAAAACTATCCATTCCAATGGACTGTGTACTTACTTGGCATTCTCTGACTGCATATTCACTATGCTGTCATAATAGTTCTTGGTGAAATGCGCCAAATCTCGATTCAGGGTCATCGCATAATCATATTGACACTGATAACATTCACCGCATAACTCCTCAGCTCTCTCCAGATCAAAGGTGCGATTGGCAGGTATGAAATCAGCAGGGTCTATCACATAGTTGGGTTGGAAGGTGGCATTCGCATAATAGCTGGCCATGCGTCCGAATTCGCGGGTAAACAAGGCGGCACCCACTCCCGGTACATCGCGATCGGTGAGCATCCATTTGAGACCAAAGTTGGTGTGAATGCTGCGCAGATCGTTGAGATTGAGAGCAGCCACCTGGCCATTGGGCAGCGTAAAGTCATCCATGCGATTAAAGCTCCAATTACCAAAGAGACCAGAGGTTTTGTTCTAGAAAAGACAAACAAAGATAAGCAGTCCAACTTCTTCAATTTCTCTCTCGCCACTTACAATAAATTTCCAGGGCAAAAACACGCGGCCGGTCATGAAGCCTTCATTTTCCACCACCTCCACACCAACTCCGGCATCAAATTGTATCACCACCTGGCTCTGATTCAGCAAATAAGTGGGCGTATACACCGTGACTCCATCAAAATGCTGGAACTTCAAACTCTCGCGATCGAAGTAGACCCTACGACCATCGGCCAGCACATCCAGACGATAACGCCAGCGCGCATGCAAGGGACGCAGACGCACCTCAATGGTTGTGGTGGTATTACCCCTCATGGCCACTGCCGTCAGTTGGGTGGCTTTAACCTCACCATAGTAGTTGTTCGGCAACTGTTGGAAACGTCCTTGCACCTCAAAACGTTCACTCTCATCCGTACTGCGGGCCAACACAAATTCGCCCAGGCCATTGAAGGTATAGGGGGTGCCATCGAAGGTCACCAAATGTGGATCACCAAAGACACCCGCTATACCAGGCGCCTGATAGGCCACACAATCCTGTGAGGGTCGACGCTCAAAACGATAGGTTTCACAGCCCACGGCCTGCTCCTCTTGCCAAAAGCAGCAGGAGTAGAACGGACGCATATCATGGAACCACATGGACAACGAGGGCACTTTGCTGGCCTCATTCCAGGGCATTTTGCCCAAGTTGTGTATACGACGAGGACGTGATCCCCACATTTGATCGTAGGTAAGCATAAGGAAGCCATAACGATCGTAACAACACTGCTGCTCGGCACCTTGGGCTCTAAAAACGTGGACACCAAATTGATTCATTGAATCCAAATCGCATTCCAATTAAACACTCACACTGGTGTGCCACTGACCACACAATGAATGGCACCACGATGACGCAAACAGCTGGGATTTGAGTCCTTGTCACATTCACGATCCGGCCGGAAGCGACCCTTATCCAGCACCGCCTGATCTAAAGTGCAAGGGCAGAGTGGCAGGTCGGCGGCAAAGTTTCTAAATTGTAAAGCAAAAGGAAATTGTAGCTCAGTTCTCTAATTAGACAGCCAGCAAGCCGACAGGTGAGCTCGCATTTCCCATTGGCAGTTTGGCAGCTTTTAATTAGCGCAAAATGCAAATGCAACCATAGACAAAGCTGCTTGGGGCGAGCTGGCGAGCTGTTGCGGTGTTCTCACCTTAGGAATCGGTCGCTGCGTATCCAATTATCGCAAAGAGCACGCGGCCAACGTCGGCCATGCTGGCGCTCCCATTGAGGTGCCATGTACCAGGCCAAAGGAATGGGTCGTGACCACAGAATTCTAAAGAAGTGGACAAAAAAGATACATTTACGTGAAATGAAAAAGAAACATTTTTTCACAATTCAACCCGAAATTTGTGTTTTTTTTTCTTGGATCAAAAATTAGCCAACGAAGACCAATGATTCTATTCATCTTGAGGCTGCACCATGATATACCATAGTTATACCCGTTACTCGTAGAGTAAAAAGGGTATACTAAAGTCGTGCAAATGTATGTAACAGACAGAAGGAAGCATCTCCGATATCATAAAGTATGTATATTCTTCATCAGCATCAACAGCCGAGTCGATATAGCCATGTCCGTCTGTCCGTCCGTCCGTGCGTCCGTCCGTCCGTCCGTCCGTCTGTATGAACACCTAGATCTCAGAGACTAGAAGAGCTAGAGCAACCAAATTTTATACGTAAGCTAGTATTGTCTGTAGGCAGATCAAGTTTGTTTCAAATTTTGGCCACGCCCCCTCCCGCCCCCGCAATTAAAAATATTGAATAACTCCCACAATTTTTAAGATATCGAGCTCAGATGTGTAGTCTATGTGGCCAATATCTACAATCTCACAAATTTTCAAAAGGATCGGATAATAAATGGCCGAGTTAAAAAAATGTTGCATACTTATCCGAGCTGAGCTGAGTAACGGGTATTTCGAAGTCGGGCAGGGCCGACTTTAACTTACGCTCTCGTTTTTATTTTCAACTCAGGAACGTAATTGAAAGAAAATGCAGATATTTTCTCCGCTCGGGAACAAGCCACATATACACGCAAATAGTGTATTTTGTAGGAACGTAATTGAGTTTCCCGACCGATCTTTCCTATGGCAGCTATAACCAATAGTCATCCATCAAATTAAATATATGCCAATATTAAAAAGCTTTTCATTGAAAACAAAAAAGGTTTTCTTACTAAGACTATTTTTCCAACCTTACTTTTTTATGGCAGCTATATAGATGTCCGATTTTGACCAAACTTGCCACATTCATGGAGAAGCATAGAAAACTATTAAATACGGAGTTTGGAGACATTTGCATTGAAAACAAAAAAGTTTTTCCCACTAGAACTAGTTTTTCGTCTGATTGTTCCTATGGCAGCTATATGTAATAGTCAACCGATCCGGCCAGTTCCGACAAAAATGCAGCGTATTTGTACCAGAAGAGTTCTTTTGGTCGCGACAGCTTTAAAACTGACGAATCTGTTTCGGACATACTGACAGACAAGGCTATATCAACTCAGCACGTCATGCTGATCAAGAATATATATACTCTACCTCACTATCCTCTCTTAAGGCATAATACTCAGATGAGATAAATATTTAGTTCGTCTCAATAATTCACATGAATAGAAACAGTTTTGAGCTGTTATGAAATTTTAATGCCTTGGAAAAACAGTTATATATATTTGAAGTTTGTAATATTTAGAAAACATATTTTTTTCTTCATAAATTTTTAATTAAGAAAATATTTTCCTGTCCATAAGAAATGGTTGCTTACGTTTAGTAAATGCTATTCTAAAACAAATGGTGAATCCTCTTAGAGCCCTTTTTTGAAAGCGAATTTCTTAACTTTAAGGCGATTTCGCCTTTTTACACAAGTTTCCGAAATTTTACTAGTTCTTTCTCTATTGATTAATTAAGTCAATTTATTTCTAAGTGTCATCTTTCTTAGTCTTTTGCAATTGCTATATCTTATACTGCTTTAATGTTTGATCAACGCGTTTTTTCCTCTAGTTTATACGTTAATCAAACCATTCCTCTCCTTTTTATCTCTGTTTTTGACTTGACTTGTCTTGTCATAGCCATTAGGCTGTCGCCTACTTAACATTCCGGATTCGACATTGTCAGACTTGACATTTCGTAGAAATATTTTTCATTAAGTTTGACAATTACTTGGCCATCATTAAACTAACTCGTCTTGGGTGTCGGCGGCGGCTATCAAAATGAAAATTAAATGTGCAAACAATGTGAACAATTTATTTGCCCCCACAAAAAGGAGAAAAAAAACAACTTAAAGAAACGAGCCGTGGTCCTTGCCAGGTTCTTGCTAATGGTAACGATACCCAAAGGTGCCATAAACCAAAATCCCAAGTACAAAAGAGTTTTGTTCGGCTGCAAAAGTTTTATATTAAGCTCTCAGGGGGTGGTAGTCAGTGATGAGTAATTTTGGCTAATGAATGGTTTGATAATAAATTGCACTAATGAAAGTTTTATCTTAATTTCATGCTTTCTGTTAGAATTTAAACGGTTCTTTAATGGGTGTTTTCTTACTGAACTTAATTACCAGAATCAGCACACGCCTCTCTATAGCTTAGTTTGTTCGCACATACACACTACATAGAGCGAAATCTCATTTGCCCATCCTCGACTTGTACATAATTTAGCCATTTCTAGCCAAAGTCTCAACATCTCTATCCCATTCATTTTGTTAGCATTTTACGGTCTACAAATACTCGCACTTCAAGTTTAAGTGCAAAATAATTACAAAACAAAAGCAAGGCTTAAGCCAAATGCAAAATATGGCTACAATCCGATTTAAGTGTGTATGATTAGTAGCTGAAGTCATTGAAAATAAATTTCCCATTACTGATTAGCTGGCAAGGGACTGGCTTAATAAGCCAGCCATGCTACATGGGCTCACCAAAGACAGAGCAAATTGATTACATGAAGCAGCCAAGTGCAGCTCCAACTCAATGAAATTGCCCCCCGTATAATTGAATAAAAACAAGAGCAGGACCTGGCTAGTGAAAGCAATTCAAAATAAATTAAAAAATAATAGCACTAGGACTTACGGACTGAGTGCCAGACCGGAATACTGTTCCGGCTGGGTAAGATTGATTTGTAGGAAACCAAACTGCATGTCCCGATTGATGTTGTTGCGATTCATATAGTTGGAGGGTGTGATCACATAGCTGCCCGTGTTCGAGTAACTGGCCTCAATCACATCAATGTACTCCAGTTGGGGCTCTATTTTTGTCTCACGATAACCCCACAGAGAGATCATGACATTGGCATTCGAATTGGAGGTTAAATTGAAGGCATTCCAGGTGATGCGAATCTCATTCGGATTCTTCTTGTGCACATCATCGGTGGCAAAGAATATCTTCTCGGTGGCAGCTGCCGGAGTTTCCACAAAGTACTTGCCGCGCCACTTGAAACGTTGTGTGCCCACAGAGATCTGGAAGCGTATATAACCCTCTGCCTTGAGATAGGGTTGCACACAAATGACACGATTGCGATCCACATAGGTGCCGAGCACAGATTCGGTATCAAAGTGACAAGTGACTCGTATGTTGGGATCAAAGCAGGGTCCAGTTATGTTAACCACTTGACCACCCAGCATATTTCCCGACTCGGGGGCAAAGGTGAGCGGTAGCAAGGCGGCATCTAAAGGGAGTTGTTTATAAGTCAGCAGTGAGCTGTGATTAATTACTTGCTACTTTAATTATACGCACCAATATCCTTGTTGCAGGAGCCAATTAAAATTTGCTCATCGATGCGGAAAATATGTCGACCTGGAAAGCCATTGCCCCAACCTCGATTGGCCAGGTCACGAATGACCATGTTCTGGCTATAGGGTGTATATTCATAGGCCTGTGTGCCATTGCCAGCATTGAAACCAACCTATTAAACGAAAAAGGTGGGGGAGAACAAAGTTATGTCAACGTCTGCCACTGGCAATTGAGAATCAAGGCAATGTGCCATAACTATATTTAAGTGATTGCCAACAAACAATGCCTGTCGTCTTGCTGTATAGCTTTTAAATTACAATGTTGTCGTTGCATTTAATTGCATGCCAATTTTCTGAGCAAGACTCGGATAGATAAGTGAAGTATATGTATACTTCAAGATTCATTTCAAGACAGTTATGCAAATTACTAGAGCAAACTTTCACATAAACTAACATTCAACAGCAATCTGAGCAATAGCAGCTATCCAGAAGATAAAAAGATGAGATAAATTAATTCCAAATCTCTGCACTAAGAAGGTTTTATGGAAATCTCTAAAGATTGTTGTTGTGAAGCGTTACCTTATACTTCAGCAAAGGAACTGCCAAAACAAAGACAAGACAAAGACTCACAAATGACTCGAAAATACATCAAAAGTGATCACAAGAACGGGCTACAAACGATTCTTCAAGAAGAGTAGCGCCTAGGGTACCAAGGACTCAACGGAAACTCTAATGTGATCAAATATTGGACAAAAATATACGGGCTATAAACGATTCTTCAAGAAGAGTAGCGCCTAGGGTACCAAGGACTCAACGGAAACTCTAATGTGATCAAATATTGGACAAAAATATACGTGCCACAAAAGGTCTAAAGTAAGGACGACAAATATGTCGGATTGATACTTATCGATAGCTCAAGAATGAGTGGAATTCGGTTATTTAAAGAGAGAATATTTTTAAACAGTTTACTCAAGAGTTTAAGAAATCGACGTATAAGAGCAAGCGATTGTTGTGAAACCTTGAGTGCGTGGCGGGGGGGAACGGAATGGCGGTCGAGTGTCCCGGGAGTACTTAGTATTGACTACCTAATATCGAGTACTGATTGATTCTTAACAAATGGTTCGGCTGTATTTTTTGGGCTTTTTTGTGTCAAAAATAAGAAACACATTCTTCTCTTTCTTCCTCCGATATATTTCGAACCATGTCGAGACTCGTCTAAAAAAATGTGTTTTTTTTTCAAAATTCTAGACTAAAATACCCTTATAGCCAAAAGAATCCCACTGGGCTACAGAGCTTCTCGTTATGGCGACCTTCTTGTGAATGATTTTGTCGCTGCCTTACGCGAGCGCTTACTAGTCGTGTGCGCTAAGGTGCAGTCGTGCATGAGTTTACTCTACGAAGTCCTGTGATCAACCTATAATTTAAATTCTACTTTAAATTCTAACACTTCGAAAAACTTTCCCCTTACTGTAATCCTTGTATGCCAAATGTATTGTTCAAATGCACTAATTGTGGTACGAAGAACACAACAATAGTGGATTGATTAGTCTTCCTCATCAATTGACACACAGACGAAACCTTTCAAATTTTGCTGCATAGCTCGAGCACTGCATTCGAATTGCCCTGAGCTCACAGCCCACATGCTGTGAACAAATTATTTCAAGTAAGTGTGAAAGTAAAAGTGGAAACAAACTTTTGCGAGACCAGTTTAATGAAAGTGCTCAGTGTGCTTATGTGCTCGGCTGATGCTGTTTGCTGCTTCTCTGTGAAGTGTTTAATTAAGGGCCAGCGAAATGGCATTTGCACACAAAACGTGTACGTAAGGCGCTTAAAGTACAAGAACTTACATATGCCGGAGTGCCGCCCTCGCCCTTGGTTGTATCACCGCCAGCCTCTGTGTGAGACAGCCAATTGAGTACCGCATAATTCCATATAACATATGTGTAGACCTCATCCGTGGCAAGCACCATTTGGAAGGTATTGGTCTAGGCGGAGAGAAGAGAAATCAATGGTTTTAATTTGTTAACCACACAAGAGACAAACCCAAGCTGACTTACCGTATACAGGGAGTTGTCAATGCCTCCGGCAAAGGAGACATTTTTCCAGGTGGCGATCACCACATGCTTGGGCACAAATGTATCGGCACCCACCACACCGGCACGGATATCCCACATGGTGCGCTCACGCACCTCAACACCGAAACGGTCCGTGCGTCCCATCAGATCACGTTCCACTCTGAAAACAAAAAGAAAAGAAAATCAGCATACGCAAAGCACATTTCGTTGCCTACTTTTTGGCGTCTTGGTTCTGTGTATGAAGATAAATGGATTTGATGTTTGGCATATAAATCAGCAGTCAGCCGCAACGGCTGCTCGATGCTGATTTTTTAAACAATATTTGTATATAATTTATTTATTTTACGCTTTTGTGAGCACTTTCAAGTGTTTTCCGCCGCTGGCGGGTATCGACGACCGACACATCGGCGGCAGCATGGCGTATGATTTATGTACTTTAATTATTTATTAAGCATACGCCACGCTGCTACCGCTGTTCGCTTTCATTCATTTGGTTTTTTTTCAGTTTTTTGTTCTTTGTTCTACACAGCATAAAGCTCACATTGATTGCATGGACCATAATCCAATTATCTGGTCTATTTGTAACAATTAAAATTTGATGAGTTTTTACTACCAATCAATTTCATTCAAATGGCTTTAATATACGCTCAAAGCAATTGGGGCAAAGCATAAACGGTTCAGCTTTTGAAGTGCAGCATTTAATAGAAAATCGAATGAAAAGTGAACGAATATTTGGTAGAATGAAACTCGATTGCTCTTTGGGAATATTTGGAAAGCAAATTAAATTGATAAAATGGCAAGTAGTGAATTCAGTTGATTTAATTGGAAGGAATTAATAGAAATTTACGGAAGCAAATGAGATCATTTTTATTGATTTTTTGTGTCTTAAAGCTTAACTTAAACTTAATTTGAACTAAAATTGGCACCAAAGACTTTTTAACCTTACTTTAAGGCTTACCTTGGAGCAAGGCAAAAACTGCCTAGCTGTTAGGAAGTTTATTCCTTAATAAAAGCACAAATATTCCTCATATTCAAAGTTTACCTTATAGTACCTTACCGGGATTGGATCTCGGGTCTTCCGCCAATTAATCAAACTCTTATGACAGTGGCCGCCATTGTCGATACGCGTGATCTAGTCTCAACTTTCCCTTATAAACCCAGTCTAGGCTTCTCTTTTTTAAAGCGTTGTCTTATCTTATAACGAAAGTTCTTAGTAAGATACGGGTTTTGGAAAATTCTGTCGGTATATGTGGAAAATTCGCAGAGAACTATAGTTTATGATTTCTTGATGATTTAAATTGGATCAGTTTCAAACTTATTTATGTCAGCGATTAGTTCCGAACTTGTTTTTATGAAAACATATGGAATACGTGACTTTTTAGATTTTGGAAATCTATCCGCAAGTCCGGAAATGGGCGAAAAAATGTCGTAAGAAACTTTTAAGATTTCTATCCGATAAGCTGCAGTGTCATTTTCAAAAATCTATATGCAAATTAAACCATAATTGATTACCAATCTTTCGAAACTGTTCACGCCAAGGTGGAAAAAGCTGCAAATTAGACTTGGCATGTTCTCGTATGGGCAACCAATTGACATCATTTTCTGTGTTGGGTAAAAGCAAGCCAAAAATAAAGCACGATTTTATGTGTTTCAGTTTACTACTTTACGATACCCACATAAATTACCTACGGTTTTTATTACCCAAACATATTCGCCAGAAATAATTTATGCATAAAATAAAATGCACTCTACATTTTTCTGTTCTATTTATATTAATGCGAAAACCCATTTGATGGCAATCAAAAAAAAACCAAATAATTTATATGCCGCGAAAGTCCTTTGTTGGCTACATAAAAATTGTTCCCACGGGTATGTTATAAGAATGCATTTTTCAGTAGCTTAAACTCCACTCCTTTATTCCCCCATTGCCAATCTTAACCATAACTGATTAGACCATAAAAGAAATGCACATTCTACACCAGCCCTGGCCTTATCTTGCCTTATTCCATTTCGCAAAGTCTCTTCTGCATTTACTTTTAGTTTGGCTTTTCCTTTTTGCAACTTACATGCAATTTTCGCCATTTTCTTTAAGTACAGCCATTGTTTCACTTTCATTTACAGCCAGAGATGAAAATGGGCCAAAGCATAAGACGGCGGCGGCGGCGTCGTCGGCATTTCATGCAAAACAGCGAAAAGGCATTTTAACCTAAAATGCACACAGCCAAAGGAAAACAAAAAAAAGCTGCGGCAGCGCCCGAATGTATGCAATAAAGTACATAATGGCGCAGTTCAAGAACTGGCCGAGCAAATGTGCGGGCAGGCGGGGTGGGAAACAAACAGTCGACTTGGTTATATACGAGTATGTGAGTTTCTATTACTTTCTGTGACTTTGTGTCCGTGTATGTATATATATGTGGGGGAATGTATGTCAACTAGTGATGGCAGCGTGAAGAGTTGTTGTTCAGCTAAGCCTTCTTTTTCACTCAGACTTTCAGTTAAATTGCATTATTTTATGTTTAAGGAAACTTAAAGTTTGGTCATTTATTTGAATTTCCATAAATTGCTTCTCTAAACTTCTTCTAAATGGCTTCAGATTACGAATTAACAAAAAAAGACTTGTGGAGAATAAAAAACATAAAACTCTTGTTGAGAAAAGTTGCTAGTGAGAAGATTAAAGATTATAATCTTGTGTAATTCCTGCACAGCATAAGAAATGCCCAATAAGAGGCACATCATTTAATAGCAAAAGGAAGCTTGAAAGGGTATAATTCCGAGTTTGACTTGATGCAACTTTTTAGTTTGAACCAAGTGGCTCAAGTGCTTGGGTTTCACTTGCCAGCAAAATGCTCACGCATTCCTTTGAAAACAGTTGCATCTTTAGTTGGCTTGCCTTACTTTATACGTAGAAACCGCCGAGTCTGTGGCTTTTTGGCTTCTGCGCGCGCAATTTTTAGGCTGAGTGACAATTTTTCGTTTATTTCTTCTATTTTTACTTTTTTTTCGTTGGCTGGAATGTCAATTGCACACATTTAAAGTTTCATAACAGCCAGGGCAAAAGATAACTATGCTAGAGTGCTATGTGTGTGTGTGTGTGTGTGTGTGTGTGTGGCCTGAGGCTTTTTTGGTCTGCGGCTTATTTAGGCCTTTTTTTTTGGTGTGTACCAACTTTTTTTGAGTACTTTCTTTTTCATAGCATGTGTTTCTCAGTTGTTGTTGCTATCATTATATTTTCGTTCGTTTTTTTTTTCAGGAAATCAGGTCACAAGAAAATGTAATTTATTTTCAGGACCAGCTGTGCTACCAATTATTGTTTATTTGCATTTTAAAATTTTCGATTTTTATTTACAAATGCGTTTTACCAGCTCGTTGAACTGTTGATAACTAAATGTGCAATTGTGTGATTTAGATTTTAGCTAGTGCTATACTTGGTTTAGGATTTCCGCTTGTTAATAGGTGGGACATGGGGTTAAATACATAAATGTAAATTGTAGCTAAATATTCACAGCAGAATTATTTTAAGCTGGCACTTTTAATTAAGCAAAATCCAAAAAAACTAAATGGTGAAGTGATATGTACCTTTTATCTAAATTTAATTTATGTTGGCTAAAAAAGTTTTACTTTCTATATTAATTGTAATTTAAAGTTCAGACAAATGACCATCAACTTGTGTGACTAGTGCAGTAAGATAGGTTTATAAAACTTGTAGCACTAGGATGAAATAATAATAGAACTCTATCACAAATAGTTTGGCAAGTTTTATACGCTGGAAAGAAGTTGTGAATTTTGCTGCTTAGGTTTGGTTGCTTCTCTAAAAACATTTTTTTTTCTGGCTATTAGAAGCAAGAACAAATTGCCAACACGTGAACATGTCACATACAATTGACACTCAAGAATTAGGTTTGTAATCCGTTGTTCGTTATGGTGACTGCTAGGCGTATCAGATATTGAATTCGCTTAAACTCATCGAAGTCCCCGTACGGAAAATTTCTTCACCTTTGAACTTTCATTTTACCAAGACTAAGAACTTTGTACTTGAATAACGTACAGAAGTCTCAATAGTACGGCAACTACGAAAATACTTGATTCAAGTATAAAATTATTAAATCAAGAACGAACTTTTCAATCTCGTAATACATTTCAAATTATTCGAAAATATTTTTGCTCTTACCTTTAGGTAGTAGTGGTCCTAAGTAAATCCCTGGCTCTCAAAATAAGTACAAAATATTCTTTCTTAAAGTCCGGTAATTTCTTATGTAAAAACAAATACTTTTTAGAACGAAAGTAAGAGCCCTTTAAACAAGAACAGGCGCATTAAATTTAAAAGCATTAAGAGGTACATTTTTATTGCCGAAATCTAATTGGCTGGAGAATGTTGAAAGATCATTTTAAATATACTTGACGCCTGCTTAAGCATGTTTGGGTCATTACAAGTAGTTGAAGTTCTCCTCAGAACTGTCTGGCGTCTGCAGAACAGTTTGTGTTTCTAAATGATTCTAAGGACTGATTAGATGCAAAGAATCCTAGGCCTAATTATGGACTGGTGAAAATTGAATATGCCATTGCTCTGCATTATCCTAACATAATTTAATTGTTTTGCGGAATTCAACACAGAAACTAATTTATTCATCAACACTTGTGTCTTTGCTTTCCCCATGACAACCTTTTATCATTCACTTTTTTTTATTCTGTTCTGCTCTGTTGAGGCGTCACAGCAATTAACATGTTGTGAAGAGCGCAGAAAGGACAAAAAGTAAGTGCGTTTTTATAGTTGTATTTTTTCCTGTCATAACAGTACACTATGGGGAGCAGATACATTATTCTGATTTAAATCTGGAATTGGAATTGGTATTGGAAAAGTTTTTTATACCTTGCAAAGAGTATTATGATTTTGCCCAGAAGTTTGCAACGCATAAAAGAATTTCCGACAAAATAAACTATAAATATTCTTGATCAGACTGACGATTGATATTTGTTCGTCCGTCTGTCTGTTTCTATGCAAACTACTCTATCAGTTTTGAAGCTATCGAGCTGAAATTTTGCACAGAGTCTTCTTTTTGCTGCACGCTACTAATATGTCGGAACCGGAACCGGATCGAATGACTATATCTCATAGCTCCCGTAGGAACAGTCGGTCGGAAAACTAGTTTTAGTATGAAAAACTTATTTCTTATCAATCGAAACGTCTCCAAACTTTGTATTCATAGGTTTTATATGCTTTTCTATAATTTTAACCAGTTTAATGAAAATCGAAAAACTATATGGTATAGTTGTCATACAAAACATAGTTTTGAAAAAAGAGTCTTAGTCAGAAAAACCCTTTTTTGTTTTCTTATGCTTTCACCTAGTTCTACAAGTTTTTGTCCAAATCGGATAACTATATCATATAGCTACCATACAACCGATCGGTCGGAAAATGGGTCGAAGTGGAAAAAAGGTTTTTTTTTAATATTTAAGCGAGCACTTGCAAGGGTATAAAAACTTCAACACAGACGAAGCTCGCTTTGCTTTTAATCATACGATATCAACATTTTTCAAAAAATATCTTTCATGTTTTGAATTAACTTTAAGTTACTTTCTGTATGGGATTTTGCATCTCCATAGTATTGTTCTGATTCTTTAGATACCATTATTTGGATTTAGATTGGATTTTCTCGATACAAGCTCGTCTATCATGATACGTCAAATTGTCTATCATGTTACCGTATCACTGGAGTTCAGCAGAAAGATCAGTGAAAAAGTATGATTGATCAGGGAGCAAGTTCTTCTGCTGAATGCGGCCATTATTTATGTTGTTATTTTCAAATTTCGAATGTTCGTGAAAATAATTGAGAGAAATTTTTCAAAAATTGTTCCAAGCTCGCAATGGTATCAAAAAAGTGCATATGTAAAATTAAGAGCACAATGGTCCATTAACTTGTTCATTTTTTATCTTTTTTAATATCTTTTAAGAACTTTTTGAACTTTAAAAAAAATCATTTTGGCTGTTTTCGGTAATTCATCTCACGTTTAAGAATTCAACTTCAATCGTCAAGCTAGAAAATATGGGAAAGAGAGTTGGCTTTTAGCTAATATATTGATTACATCATATTTCGTTAATTCAGCATGCCCCGATGCATGAAAAGTAGTCTATTCACCCCATGGTGCCGTCCAAGCAATACATATTTCAAACTCGCTCCACACACCTCGTTCAATGGGCGGCTCTGGCATTTAATTGTCTTGATGCTATGCGTTTGTGAGGACTTTGAGCATGAGATGCTGGGCTGGAATTTAATTTAAATAACTTTGCATGAATGCTGAAATAGGAGCATTTTGCAATCCTTTGTCCAGACTCCCACCCTACATACTTATTTGACATCAATTTAATTACACACTCATGTTGCGCGCTGTCCGTTTCACTTTGAGAGCCAGTTTAATTATTACACAAACAGGTGGTGCGGCGGTTGGGGAGGGGATTATAAAAAGTTAATGCCAAGCCAAAGGGTTTTGTGGTTAAATGCTCAATTGTGTAAATCTGTGGTTAGCATTAGTTGCGTTGAGCTTTTAATTGTTATTTACCAAGGCTAGCCAAACGGGCACGGGATATGGTTCTTATATGCTTTACTGCCTTAAACAGTTGTCATTTTTAGTTGATTTATGTGCATTCTCCTTTGTACTCCTAGTCGTATTCAAGGCAATGAAATTTCAGCTAAGTAGTTGAAACAATGTAGATGAGCAGCCATAATTTATGCTCCAAAAAACGCTTTAATAAATGCTACACAGAGTGGAAACCACACAATCTCAAACGAATTCCAAAAAAAAAATGCAAATTAAAAACCAAACGACCACCGTGACGAGGACTGGGACGAAGTTTTTATACCCTGCAGAAATAGTTGCTAACATGCCCCCACAATTTGAGGGGGCAACAAACATATATTCAAAGCGACCAACTCAAAGCAACATTTTTCATGGTTTGTTAATTAATGCAATTTCAGCTGTGTTAAAAGTTAAAAGAATTTTCCCCCGTGTTTCGTCGTACTTGCACACCGGCATACATTTGCATAATTAGTTGAAGCAACCAACAGAACATACAAAAAAAAACTCCATTAATGAGGACATGTTCCCTCATTTTAGAGCTTAGCTTTACTAAACCGACAATAAAACGCATTTGAAAACTGCATGAAAGCCCGCATTTGTAGTACAAAACGATATTCTCCTTTATTATCGATCCTAATACGCTGATGCAGCCATTAGTGTGCTGAAAACCAAAACATTACAATGGAATGCCTGGGTGTGGTATACGTTTTGCAGCATTCACAAAAATTCAGGTGAGATGTGTGTGGTTGACTTTCGCCAAAAGCTAGATTTTGGTTAGGCTAAACTTTATTAACATGGCGTATTTATGGGAGAGAAAGTGTAATATGAATTTAACACAATTTTAGCAATAGTTAAAAAATCTTTCAATTTTTGGAAAAATTTAGTTTGAAGTGTTGTGTTTTTAAAACATAATTTTGGAAATAATGGAAATGAGCTTGAGTTGAGTTTCAGTCCAATCGAATGAACAACAAAGTGTTGTGTTTTCTGTAAGCTACAAATTCGACACAAATTTTCATTTTAATGAGCACTTGAACGATTTTTGGCCCAAAGCCTATTCCATGTTTGGCCTTGTTAGGCGCAGCCCTTGCAGTGCAATTCACAGAAAGAGGCTCGAAGGGGTACAGAAAAATGTATTTTCTCCTCTGCCGCTATATATCGCAGTAAGACAAAATCAAACTTTTGGAACTTTTGAGTGAATCTTAAAATGGTACACCAACTCGCGGTTTTTCGTCTGACGAGTACCATCTCAAATTTATCATCATCAATTTAGTTTTTAATAAAAATCTACCGTGCCGATTTAAGAATATTCAAGGCATTAGTTTTGACCTCTTCTGGAGGTACCTTAACCAATTGTCAAATCAGAACCATATTTTGATATTACGTTACCCAGTTCATGTTGGCTGAATTTTGTACATTTTTATCTTGAACTATTAACATCTAAGTTAAATTGTTGTCGCTTTGTGTTGCTAGTACAAAAGTACACAGGCAACGCGAACCTAGGGTGAAGTTGATAAACTCAGTATGAGGTGATGCTTACAGAAGTCCCTTCTATCAGAATTTAAGGGTCTCTTCCCGCGTTTTTTTTAGCGTCGCACTGTGTATTAGTGGATGCTACTTGTTGATCGGAAAACTATTGCTTTACTAATGTTTTTGTTCGACCAGGTTTCCTGTAATATCGATTGTCCCTTCTTGTTAAGAGAGATAAAATTTAGTGTACCAGGCAGAAGTCTTAGATCTTTTTTACCTTTTCCCCACCAAAATTCCCAAACCATCAATTCCCTTCATGAGCCAGTGGGATCTCTAACTCCTTGCAGTTTCAGTTTGACTCCAACAAATCGATAATCAAGAGCTATATTGTTCATATTTTAATTTAGGCTAAAATTATTGTGGCCAGTTAATAACTTTTTTTATTTGGTTTTTTAAATGCTTTCTCTAGTTTTAAGAAATTCATCTTAAAATATTCTATTTTCTAAATTTTAAGAAAATTTATTTTTTGTCAACAGTTTCTGCTCTAGCTTGGAATGCATAGCCGGAAAATTAAATTTTTTAGAAAACAATTTCTTAAATTTGAAAGCACGGTTTAATTTTTCATACCTTGAGTGTAATTATACTAGATATTGCCCTTAAATTAAGAAAAAAATACAAAAATTTAAAAAATTGTATGTTGTAAGTCGGTGTACAATTTTGAAATGTATAAATTCGAAAACCCTGCTTTCGTATTATAAAAGAGACAGCCGTGACTCAATCGCTTGGCTTGGTAGTCGAATGCGATTAGATGCCATTCGTGTTGAAGTTTCCCCGATGTCAAGTCCCAGTCTAGGTGAAGTAAGAAAATTAAAGAACGAGTCCTAATTTTTCAATGATTTTCAGAAAGAAGACTTCAAAAAACCAACAGGCGGAAAATATTTTATAAAAATAAAATGTACTTTTTTAAACGCGACTAAGTGTCGTCTTCCTTTTCTGTATCTCCCGCACTCCCTTTCCCATCTAATAGTTAGGAAATATTTTTTTTCTTATATCTAGATTTGTTTATTTTTTTAACTAGCAAATGCTTTTCAACAATTTAGGAAATATTTTCTAAAGTCTAGAAATGTTTCTCTAAAACTCAAGAAAAAGTTTTTCCACAATTGTCTAGCTAATAGTAAATATTTTTCTTAAGTTTAAAAAGTCTCAGTCTTAATATAAGAAATAATTTTTCTAAAATATATGGCGAATCGCCTTTTTTAGGGCGAATTTCTACATTTTTCTGCGATTTCAGCAGCAACCGGAACTAAACCTAACTAAGTTTATCCCAGCCGAATCTGAACCTAAGCCAGAACAAAAAAAATGAAACAGAAACCCAAACCTATACTTGCTTTCTACTTGCTACACTTGGCGCACACAAATTCTAAAATCTTCGGCACAATACAGAAATGTCTCATTAAAGTGATTACAAAATCATTCCCACATTTTTAATTTAGTCTCTTTTTTATCTTTTTTAGTTTCTGATGAAGATAAAATTAATCCTTTAGCCAAGGAGTTAGAAAATTCCAAATATATTCGAATATTTATTCAAAATTCCAATGTTTAAAAGTTTTGGGAAAACTACCACTGTAAAGGACTTAAAAATTGAAAATCGTTTTCTTTTCGTAAGTTTGTTTAATCTCCTCCCGATTTTTAGGAGGTTTGCAGCTCTGCCAATAATTAATAATAATAAGACTTCCATTCAGCAGTTTTTCGCCCCATTTTCCTATATTGGGAGTACCAACTTCGTCTTTATTTATGTGTTGTTTTGAAAATGAACTAGATGCTTATCGTTCCTATCAAAACTTTTGGCCTAACAACCTTGATCAGCATTTCATATTGATGCTATTTAAGAGATGAGAAATCGGTTCCGTTTTTAGCCACATAACGGCCAAATCACCAACACAAACTAACAGCGCATGATTTTTTGTTGTGTGTGTGTGTGTGTGCCTGTGATGGGCCATAAATGGCTGCTGAAATCAGCAAATCGGCAAAATGCCAGATATCAGAAGCTGCAGCAGCCAAGCAGGTAGCCGGCAGCATGCAAATAATGCAAAAATTCTATGGCTTTAACAATAAATGACAGTAACCAGTCCAGAAACAATGACAATGGCGAGCACACAATGCATGCAGTGCCTGGCAACGGATATGCCAAGCGACGAGGCAAACAGGCCAAATGTGTTGCCTGACCAGTACGTGATTTTCAACATGTGCCACAAATATGTATAATAAATTCCAGTAGAAAATTAATTGATTGTCATTTGCTTACCGGAAATAAACGCCGGGCTGTCGTTTATCAATATCGGAAGGATAGATGCGACCCACACGACACTTGCTGAAAAAGATGCCAATGAAGGAGGGATCTCGCCTGTTCGGCCAATCTTTAATGGGAAACACCAATGGATATGTGAGGTACTCTGGTGGATCTGAAAACTCCAGATAGCCGTTTAGTGAGAGCTGAAAATAAGATGAGAGTTTTTATTAATTTTTTCATTCATCTCTCCACAGTAGTTGTGCCCACTTACGCGTGTGTAGTTGAATCTGAAGCCATAGAAGGGCAGTTGGAAATTCAAATTTTTGTGCAATTGTGTCATCGAGGCGTGAATATCAAACTGATAGTCACCACGGCCGCCATAACTGTCCTTGTCAAAGAACCAGTACAGGAAAGTGCTCCTCAACTCGGCCAGACGGGCGGGAGAAATGGTATAACCTCCAGCCGCCGTGGAGGGAGAGGCAGATGGTGCCACATTATTGTTGGGATCTGTAAGAAATGAACATTACTTAGTAAAGTCGGAGGCATGTAATTACAATTTTTGCAGGCTTCAACACCTAATCCCTTGAGATTACATTTTCAATTTTAGCCACTGTCCAGACTCTTCACCCTCGCCGCGCTGGGCGCAATAGTGTGCGGTGCATGGAAAACTTTGCACTTTTTTTGCCTTTTCTTTCGCTTCTTATTGCAGCTTCCTCACTTATAACTTGGCTGGCCACTAAAAGGTCACAGTTAATATTCATTTCTGTTTTGCCAACGTGGCTACTGTTTCTGGTCTATTTTTCTAATTTTCTTTTTGTTGCTGCTGCCTTTGGCATTTGACTGTCTTGGTCTTGCCTTTTAAAGTAATTTAAGCTGATTAAGTGCAAAGCTGACGATCTCAATGGACACAGAGGAAGGAAGTAGCTTAAAGCTATTGCTTTTGATGGTCGCCAGAAAGTGGAAAATGCAACTGAAGTTTATAGAAGAGAACGGTAAGGACAATGGAATCAAAAAATGGCAAAGGGGAAAATGTTTTAAATGCTGCAACGTTTACGTTTGTCTGTCTTAACTACTAACAAGCTACAAGCCAGAGAGAACTATGTTAAATCTAACAGCTACTGATCTACTGTCTTTCAAATCGGTGTTTTGATTGATTCATAAATAAATAAAATATGCTTTTGGCTTGGTATAGTGCATAAATATTAAAGTGAAGTTGGCCTAACTAAACTTTTACTTTGGTGCTTTTCTTGTATTTACTACCAATATCCCAAGTTTCAAGTACTGGTCGGTTGTGGTGCAGCGGGTAAGGAGGACGTGAGTTCGATCCTTCATTGGGATATCAAATAAACTAGTTTTTTCCAAAAAAAAAAACTTTCCTAAATGTTAGAAAAATATATAAAGGCATCGCTTAAAATTGTTTAGTTTGAACTCTATGTTTTTGGCATCTAAAACGGGCAGCTAATATTTGGTTTGCTAAGAAATTCGCCCAAATATATAAAAAATCGAGAAAGGTAAGCTAACTTCTTCTGTGCCGAAGTTTTAATAGCCTTGCAAGTGCTCGCTTAAATATTATCAACAAGAAGAAAGTCGGTCAAGCCCGACTATAACATACTCTGTACCAAGAAATTTTGTCTTTTGATCATAACTCGAAAACCGTTCATCCGATCTTCTTCATTCCTTTGGCGGATCCATAAGCATATTCTAATAACTAAATATGTCCAGAAGGAACAAGCCATCTATCTTCAAACTGTGGATAAAACTGTTTTTTCTAAATTGCGGGGGCGGGAGGGGGCGTGGCCAAAATTGAAAATAAACTTGATCTGCCTGCAGACATAAGAAGCATATGTCCCATACACGTCAAACCTCTATCTCTTACCATCTCTGAGATCTGTGTGTTCATACGGACAGACAGACAGACGGACAGACGGACAGACGGACATGGCTATATCGACTCGGCTGTTGATGCTGATCAAGAATATATATACTTTATGGGGCCGCAGATGCTTCCTTCTGGATGTTACATACTTTTGCACAAACTTATAATACTCTATGTACCTACGGTACAGAGTATAAAAATTATCTTTTTCCTACAACGAACCATTTTCCGACCGATCGTTCGTATGGGAGCTATATGATATAGTCATCCAATTTGGACAAAAATTTGTAGAATTGTATGAAAGCATGTTAAACAAACAAGTACAAAATTTCAGGATGCTACCATTAAGAACAAAAAACTTTTTATACCCGTTACTCGTCGATTAAAAGGGTATACTAAAGTCGTGCAAATGTATGTAACAGGCAGAAGGAAGCATCTCCTGATATCATAAAGTAAATATATTCTTCATCAGCATCAAATGCCGAGTCGATATAGCCATGTTGGTCTCTCCGTCCGTCCGTCCGTCTGTATGAACACCTAGATCTCAGAGACTAGAAGAGCTAGAGCAACCAAAGTTTAGATGTAAGCTAGTATTGTCTGCAGGCAGATCAAGTTTGTTTCAAATTTTGGCCACACCCCCTCCCGCCCCGCAATAAAAAATGTTTAATATCTTCTGCAATTTTTAAGCTATCGAGCCAGTATGTACAATCTCACAAATTTTCATAAACATCGGATAATAAATGGCAGAGTTATAAAAACGTTGCATACTTATCTGAGCCGCATGAGGTTATTAAACACTAATTGCCTTGAGTAACGGGTATTTCAAAGTCGAACAGGGCCGACTCTCAACTTACGCTCTCGTTCAAACTAAGATTGTTTTTCAGACCTAGCTTTTGTATGTCAGCTATACCATACACTCAGGGAAAAATAGCATGGTAAAACCTAACACAATCCATATTTGATCTTAATATGCTCCTTTTGTATTTAAATGCACTAAATACCACATTGAATTGACTAAAAACATATTAATTCGGCGAATTTAAGTTTCCCCTTTTATATTCCCTATGCAGTGAATTCAAACTTGAGAATTACAAGCAGTCGTGTTTTTGCAAAATGCCAGAAAGATATTTATAAATAACTGTAGGCTATTCAATATATGTAGTATTTTAGCCGGCGATCAGCCAGCACACGCGATGGCACAACTGGTTGAGACGGCACTCCAATCGAGTTCAAGTCCAAAGGTCCCGAGTTCGAGTCCCCCCAGAGCAGAGTAAGTTAAAACTTTTCTAAAATTTATATAATTCGCAGTTTTTCAGAACAACATCTAAAAGAAATCTACTCCTGGGATTCCATTTAAAAGAAAATTGAGTATAGGTTGGCTGGCAAAATTTTTAAATAAAAAAAAGAAGTTTTTAACTATTTCCATGTTAAATATAACTATTGCCAATATTAAATTTAAAGTGTGCCCTCTTTATATATACGAATTCCATATTTAACGCTAAATCAATGGTGAAAATATTCAAGTCAAAGTGTAAATATTAAAATATCAGTGTATTTTTCCCTGAGTGTACAGTTGTCCAATTTTCATCAATCTTGGCAAAATTATAAAAAAGCATAGAAAACCTATGAATACAAAGTTTGGAGACGCTTCCAGTGAAAAGAAAAAAGACGTTTTTCATACTAAAACTAGTTTTCCGACCGATTGTTCCTATGGGAGCTTTGAAATATTCTCATTTCAGCTTGATAGCTTCAAAACTGAGAGACTAGCTTGCGAAAAAACAGACAGACAAATGGACAGACAGACGTACAAAGCTCAATCGACTCATATAGTTTATTGGGTCGGATATGAATATTTCTGTGCGTTACAAAATTCTGGTCAAAATTATAATACCCTTTGCAAGGGTAGAATGGTTGTAGAAAATCGCCCTAAAATTTGAAAATATATTTATAAACAATTTTAATATTTAATGTGATTTTCAGAAAGAAGACTTTCGTGAACCATCGAATCGGGGTTCAGACATTATTTTTTTCGCCAATTTTTAAAAGGAAAATTAAATATTTAATTGAAAGAAAATTTTTTGGCTCCGGTTCGGGTTCGGTTCCGACTTCCCAAAAAACCCTGAATATATTCTTATTCTAAAATTTTGAAATGTTTTGTAGATCTCGAAAATGTTTTTCTACATCTAAGAAACTATTTTTTAGCTAATAATTAATATTGTCTTGATTTTCGAAAGTCTCAGTCCTTATGTAAGAATTTTCTTTTTAATATATTGCGAATCGCATTTGATTCCTTTTTTAAGGCGAATTTCTAAATTTTTGGTGCGAATTTAGCTTATTTTTATTTAAGTGTAGGCTAGGCCACCAAGTTTCAATACTAACTCTTTTGCAACCACTGTACAAGGGGAGTATTCTTCATTTGAATTTTTAATGGCTCTCGCTGTTGAATCTATAAGTAGTCCGAGCCTAATGGACTCAATTAAAAAATCCTTGATATTTTCTAAGTATATGATGACTCTTAACTCCATAAATGAGTCCGTTTATTATCTCTTGCCTCTTAATTGCATGCTTTCATATTGCATCAGTTGAAATATAATCTCTCTTCCAGGGCCAATTAACGTTCGTTTACAATGACAGCAGAATATTTACCATTAATTACTCGGTAATTCGTCTTTGTCATTAATTGGTAATTGAATCATACTTGAAGTGAGACGTGTGGCTATTGCAAACAGCGGACACACAGCTGTCACAGAATGGTTCAGTTTTTAATCTATTTATGAATAAATAAATGGCAGGCAGCTCACACTCGCTAATCCTTTTTGGGTGTGGCATCATAAAATGCGGATTAGCGAAATAGAAAAGGAGCAGCGGGACAGCAGTTGGTCCTTTCTTTTCGGTTTCGTGCAAAATTGGTGAGCGGAAAACACGCAAAAATCGCGTGTGCGTGTGAACAGAATTCTCTAGAAATTTATTCGCTTTTTTCTCACTTTTCTGGGAATTAATTTGGAAAGGCAAAATGAAGAAGTAATGTCAAGTCAAAGTGTGGCAAATCATATAATGTGGTTTAAACACATTTTCAAATTGTCTTTAAATCCATCATTCGAATTCAAATTCATACTCCCAATAAAATGAAAGAAAACTGCAGATTCTGCTACCTGCAGAAGGGTACCCACAGGTAGAATTTGCGACACCATGACAGCTGCTAGGACTTTGTTCAACAGGTAGCCAGCCCGTCGCTTCTTCTCCCCCTCCCTCTGCTCACCTATAAAAGCCAAGTGCAATTTGCAAACATCAACTCATTCGTTTCGCCGACCTCATCATGAGCATAAGCACGTTTAATTTTCAGTTTTACAATTACAAACTGCCTAGCACAACTCCCGCCATGGGCTCATCCACTGGCTCTTCCTTCATTAGTGAGCTAGACATGGACGTTGATGAAGAAACAAACAGCCCTTCGATTACATCCACACCCGCACTGCAATTGGAACCAACCAAAGCCACTCCCGTTCCCGCTCTGCGGCACCAGCTGCATACGCCACGCAAGCGTTGGTCCATGGAGTTGCGCGAGAAAGTTTTGGAAATGTCCAAACGCAACAACGGCTCTGCCGAAGAAATAGTCGAGGTAAAACCACAACCCCAGGAACAGAAACCCACTCGCAGTGTCAGCGACAAAATTAACTTTTTCAACAAGCTGACCAACACTTTTGAGTCCTCACGCAACACCAACAACCGCTTCATTTCGCTGCTGCGGTCCACTCGACCCATGGGCGTTGCCACCACCAACCAACACCAGCTAGTACCTCCACCCAAACCCAAACGATTGTCAGCCCAAACAGCAGGGGGTGCAACAGCAGCGGGATCCCCCGCAGGTGTCACACCCACACAACGGAAATGTTCATTGCGTCGCAAGCCTTCATTTCGGGAGGAAAAATCCTCACGGGCCACAATTGTACGTCAAAATTCGAATGCAACACTGAGACCACAACGTCACACAATGATGGAGGATTTGAGTCTAGTGGTGCCCGTTCGATTGCGCATCGCCGAATACGAGCAACGCATTTCAATGGGTGCATAGAAACATAACTAACTGTAGTGCCAAGCAATTTAATTTAATATAAATATTTAAAATTATGATTAACCTTTAATGCCAAATAAACTGAGACAAGATCATAACTGAAACTGTTAGCTGTGTTTCATTGGAGAACATTCAGAGATTACTGAGATCTTAAACTGGTTTGATCTATGACCAGAAAATACATTATAAAATGTTTTGTCTTGTCCATCAGAAGTTGTAGAGGCTATACTAACATCTTTTGCAGTTTGGATCCATACCACAGATCTGCAGCAGTGCAGTGCAACACAGAAAACAAAAAGGCGAGCTTAAATCAAGCTTAAAAATATTGATTTGATCTCGACCTTAATATTGCAACTTCAAGTAAGCGTCGTACTAGATCAAGCTTGATACAATCTTTTAAGGCTTATAACAATCTTGATATCTTGATCCGAAAATTCTATTTTCCATTCATCTCGTTGTTTCCATCTCGATTGCAGCAAGTACAGATTTCCAATGTCACAGCAAAAGAGAGCAGAAAGAGGACAATCCAACTCAACAATATAGTGTGGCTAAATGGCAACACTCACAAACCTAAGGGCTAATATCAAATAAGCGTTTAATTTGTTTTGTCTATTTTTACACGTACACCCAGAAAAAAGTAGAACGAATAAGTTAAGAGCAAACGCTCTTAAAAAAAAATTTATTCGTTCTAGAATCTTCAAGAATTTCGCTCTTGAAATCGAGCTAAATTCGTTCTCAGTAAGATGTATTTAGGCGAGGGGACTGAGGTAAAAAAACAGAGAGGAGCACATTTGAGAGCACACAGCGTTGAACTCGCTCTCTCAGTTTGATTTTTTATGGAAGAGGGGTGTGTGGGGAAGCTATCGAGCGGAGAGCGCAATCGATTTTTGCACTCGTGTTGCTTTGGAATTCCCAACCAGTTATGGCATTGCTGGCATGGAGCGACGGCTGTGCGAATGCCAGTTGACAGGCAAAGACTTGATACTCCTTTGAGGTGTTATGTACTCCTCGAGCTGGATAAAACTTGCTACATCGCTTAACAATAAGTTTTCCATGAAATAAATTTAAACAAAATGAAAAAAAAGAACAACTGCTTTTAAATTATTGTTTGATTGGAATCTATAAAGCTCTTGATTTAAGAGTAAACGATCTTACTCTGATCTTAATCTGATGAGCTCTTGATAAACATTCTATAATTTGGCCAATGCTGTATGCTCTTGATTCAAGAATGAATAACCTTGGATTTGAGTTTGTTGGGCACTTGATTCAAGAATTTTGCTACTTGATTTGAGAATGTTTCGTTCTTAGATCAAGTATTAAAGCTCTTGGATCAAGAAAACCGGGATCAAAAATTCATACTTGGATCAAGAATATCGCTCTTAGATCGAGAATTTTCACTCTTATCGAACTATTGATCTCGAAAGTTCTTGATCCAAGTATGAAATTCTGTATTTTTTCTCTGAGTGTATGATGCCTTGCAATTCCCAAACAATCATAGCAATTCTGGCTCGAGGAGAAAGCTAAAGTCTACTAAAGATATAACCGGGGTATGCAAACCTCAAGCCGGCAAGAACTTGATGGTTTGTAAATCAAAAATGATGTTAAAAAAGTCAGATGGGCTCTTGTGCTAAGCTTATTTTGGTGTAACATATAGTTTAAATATCGAGATTAAGTTAGTTTTCAACACCAGAGATAAGTATACAGAGTATATTAAGCTTGTGCAAAAATATACATATATTCTTGAGCAGCATCAGCAAGATACAGCTCGACATGTATGGGGCAAAAACTTCTTATACCTGCAGGCAAATTAAGTTTATTCTCAATGCAATTTGAGTACATAGTATTTGGTACTTGTTCTATATATCGATTATAGAGAATTGGAAACTGAGTATCAAGTACCTAGTATCAGTTCTAAGTATTGAGTTCTAAGTATCGAACACTGGGTACTGAGAATCGAGCATTTGATATCGATTAACCAAAACAGAGTATCAATGTGTGACAATCGAGTATTGAGTAGTTTTGTATGGTATAATATAGTGTAGTATGTAGGAGTTTGTATCGAAGGTTGAGTATCGAGTGCTAAAACTACTGTTGAACTAGAACTATTAATAACACAGGGGAAATCAAGGATATTAAAATATATATATGCGATGATTTCGGTCACCATTTGGAATGAACATTTTATATTATATTCAATGGATCTTAAAGTTTCATCCAACGGAGCTGAAAATCATTCAATGTGTGTGAAAAATGGATACTTTCGTATCAAAAACAGTATTACTATTCATTTTAATTGAACATAAATAATTGTCTCTCCTCTTCTTCACCTTTACTTCTGAAATGTTCTTCTAAAAGAAGATTATATACCAAAGAAAGCTTAGGCTTAAAGCGAAGTTATTCTTTCTGATAGCTCTTTAAAGCTTATAATATCATTTCCACCTTAAAATTGTATGGATCTAGAAACTAACTATCTAAAATTTTACCACTGCTACTGTACGCAGGCAAATAACCAATCTTTTAAAGTCTAAGATTAAGTCTGGTTTGTCATTACAAATTTAAGCATGTCTTACTTAAAGACCAATATATCAAATCAACAAACTAACAATATAATCGATAGTTAAATGACATAATAAAATTGGTATGGTTTTCATAAAGAAAGAAAATTTCTGACTAACTGGAATGGAATGACTCATTCCTGCTCTCTAGATCTGACCAACCCATCTAATATAATTGTTTACTTCGCTTGATTGATTTTACCAGGAATATCTAGAACCCGGTGATATTGAATCAATCCTTTATGAAAACTCTGACAAATGAAAATGGCAAACCAATGATTAATTCCTTACAAAATGTCAATGCAATGTTCATAAACTGAATCATGCCTATTCTTTACATGCCTTTTTTTGTATATAAACCACTATCTTGTTTTGTTTGCCGAAGAGAAAACAGAAAACGAAATCCGTTAGGTTTTTATACCTCAACATGAACACACACACACATAAGCTTATCTTATCGGAGGGTTACAACAGACTCACACACATATTTCTACACCTGTTAGGGTCTCTGCTAAAAAGTCGAACAAGTTATCGAGCAAATATTGGTAAGCAACCCAAAGCTAAACTGGCATAGATAAGATAGCCCAGGCCCAGGCGTATGAGTAATGTTTAGAACAAGGGAACAACTCACCCCAATTGTAACCACTGGAATCCACATCGTAGAGCTCGCCCAGATAATCAAACTGCATCAAAGCTCCAGACATGGCCTGAGGCTTTAAGCCGGCTACGGTAAGTACATCGTCTGTGCCACGAGTTGAGGCATGAGCCACTGGTATAAGTCGCTGTCCCTGACTCACAGATGCCACCGGAGCAGCTGCCGCTGGTTTAATGGTAGTTGTTGGCTTAGCGGGTGGCTTTGGTTTTGGTATTGGTTTAATTTCCTTCTCCTTAACAGTGGGTTCCTTTTTTTGCAGCTCTGGTTCATTGTGTATTAATTGATCTTCCAGCTCCGTGGAGAAATTCTCATTGGCCAGCACATAGGCCATAAAAGCACAGGCCAGCGCACAAACCAAAAACAGTTTGAAACGCATTTTTCGTTCGTTTTGTTCGTTTTAATTCGTTATTTTAGTGACACACTGGAATATAAGATGTAAGATTTCTTAACGATTTTTCACTCTGATGACCTCATCACTTTTAACTGCTCTTATCAATGTTGCTTTATCTCACTATCACAACCTAAATCTCACCTAGCTGGAGAAGTACGTTCGATGCCGGGCCACGTTCAGTGAAGACTGAAGCCGGGGCGTTGCCAAAACTTTCGGACTGGTTCACCTGCAATTGTGAAACCATTTCCATTATCTCTGGTGTCGCCGTATCTTATCAGGCATTTGAAGCTTACGCACTGATAACGCATTCTTTGACTCGTTTTCTGGGTCTCAATTTTATTCTCTTGGATTTGTTTATTCAATGTTCTCTTGTCCAATTATTATCTCCCTTTGTTGCCTTCGAGCCACATTATGCTGTGTGATTCATTTCCATTACAGTTAATCAGCGTCACTTCATGGGGTTTGTCATGGCACAACCATTTTGTGTAAAAATTCAATGGTCTCCCTTTCCTGTTATAATTATAGACAATGAGCCATTAATGGACAACAATATGATGGAATTTCCGTGCTGCAGCTTAAGGTTTTGTGAATGAAAACGTAATGCGATTTCTTGAACTCTGTTTTTTATTTCAACTGGCCATGAAATGTTAAAGGTCTTCGTTGATTGACTTGGAATATAAAATAGTTGTAGATGGATTAAACTCAAAAAAGAACTGGCTGTCTGCCTTGCAGAGAGTGGTAGGTTACACTTAGAGTAAAAAGTAACATGTCTGTAACAAGCAGAAGGAAGCATCTCAAATATAATAAAGTTGATATTTTGTCAACAGCCGAGGCGATATAGACCTGACCGTCTATCTGTATGAACACCTAGATCTCAGAGGCTAGAACAGCTGGAGCAACACAGTTTTGAAATGTACAGTAGTATTCTCAACATGTGAAGATATTACTAAGTCTTTAACTTACGCTCTTTCTTTTTGAATAATAGAAGGAATTCTGGAAATAAAGACAATGAATTCGGATAGCAGAGATAACATTCCGCAAGCCACGGTCGACATAATCAAAAGATAGATCAATTTTTTTTTATATTTGCTTTATAATTTCCCCAAACTTGTGTATGAACTTTGAATACTTAATATAACACAAGTAAAAAGTCGGTTGGGCCCAATTGTATTAGTCTCTGTACTTAATCGTCCGCCTGCAAATTTATAGGGTCGAAGATGCTTCCTTCTAGCTGTTACATACTATTGCACAAACTGAATATACTCTGTGTATTTTGGGCACAGAGTATGAAAAGAGTTAATTGAAAATGACGCGGCAAACGTTGGTATGCAATATAAACCGTTTCTAGAATATATGATGGTAAATATTTTAGTTGTTAAATAAGAAAAAATTGTAATTGTGCGGGGAGCAATGACAGAAAGAACAATGAAGCGGTGTCGGCGATGACCGCTGAAAAGAACAAAAAATCGCCAACCGTTTATTTTATCAATTCAATGTGCACATTGTATGAAAAAAAAAACAAATAAAATAATTATAGCCTTAAACTATGAGAATGATATACAGAAAAGCAATATTAATTTTGAAGAGCACTTGAGTAGGGTATATAATATTTTATTTGTCTGTAATTGTTAAAGTTTGCCAACTCGAGAACATGCCACGTATAATTGTATCTAAGAAAAACATGGTGTCCATAATAAGTCTTTCGTTTTATTTATTGTCATTGCGAATGCCAATGTGATAGGAAATTGCACGCATATAAAGTCAATTGGCACGTCTGTGAAAATTAATGGAATTCGTGGTTGCTGAACATTTTCAGCCCGGAATTTGTCATTCAAAATGATGGCTTCACTAATATTATTCATCAGTTTCTTAATGTCATTTGTCATTCAAGAACAAGAATAATTTTGGTCTGTTTAAAATGCGAACTACAATGAAATAGCTCGGATATTGTTCAGATAAAAATAATAAAATAGCGTACTAAAAATGGGATGGTAGTGTTAGAAGAGTAAACATTTGTCGGAGGAAACCGGGACTTGGTATTTTTATCAAAGAAAAGGCGCTTCTGATATAGGCAATCAAAAAATCAGTTCATGGTGGTAAACTTAAAAAAAATTGTGATAGTCTTAACTGTTTTACTGATTCCCGAGAATCTTTTGATAGTTTTCCTGCACCTTTCTAAGGAATATGCTGAGATGTTGCTGAAGTCTTAGTATCCAAAGATGCTTAAAAAGCGCCCTGTCCAAAGCAAAAAACATTAAAGATACCCTTCACCTTACCTATATCCTACCTAAGTAATCGAATTCACTAATGATGATGATGTACATTTATTTGCAGCTTTTAGGCTAGTGTTTAAGAATAGTGTAAAAGTGTTGAGTTTTGTAACAATTTTTGTAAATGAAAGTAGTTGAATCATTTCTATTAGTTCATATTGAGTAGTAAGGCCAGCAGACTATACGTTTGGTTCAGGATCTGCAAGAAAGAAAATCGTTTTACTTTCTTATTAGTATTATTGCTACCATCCCTAAATAGTAGATAGAAACTTATCTTTGACTACAGAGTGCAATACAATAATTTGATATAAAATATGAACTAACTGAATGTTTGCCCACTTCAGAATATATTTCTATCTACTTTTTACATGGTCACAGCTTTTAGTACCTTGGTAAATACACCTAGACCGACCTCAAAAAAGCCACCAGTTTTAAAACTCAATGGACGATTTAGGTAAATCATATAAGTTAAAATCAATCGACGCATACGTGGTGACATATCTGTCCATTCTGAGCTATACAAAGCAGTGGTCAATTGATTCGAATAGTGGGTCACCTCTGTACCATAGATACTAGGTAAATAAATTTGCATAATCATAGCAATAATATACTGAGCCATAGCAAAAAGTACACCAGGATTTTCCAAGAAATTTAGCTGATTGAAAGAAAAAGTTAGCAAAAATTATTTCGATACTCTATAATTACTTACCATTGTCAATCGATAGACGGAAAAACAGATGATAACCGAACTGAGCAAGATCTGTATTAAAGTTCCCTTTGAAAGGAAGATCTCTAGTTCCTTCATTTGATTTACAAGGCGCTGATGAAATTGAACGAGTTCCACAAATTGCTTATGGAGACGATCCTCGCTTTCGTCCGCATGTAAAAGCGTTAACCGCTTGCCAAGCATACGTAAATTAAGCGACACATGTAGCATCAAATAACAATTGAGCAGATCCATGCAAACATTGCCGATGCAAGTATGTGGCGCAGCCACACACTCAAAGAAAAACATGTACCAGAAATGTTTCGGTTGTGTCCAATCGAAGGGGACCCATATCCAAAAAGGCATATCATTGGGAAAGTTTAGTAAAGCGGAAATCAGAACGCAAGGTATCATTCCAATACTTAACACAAAGTACGCATGGCTCACACGGCGAAATCGTCGATGTTCTTGAAAGAACATAAGTTTCTCCTCCAATGAACTCACCGCAAATATCTCACTATTGCTCCATTCATCTAGTATGTTCTTAGCAATAGGCGCATAACGCCAATTATTAAGAATTTTAGCCAAAAACGAAGTCATTGTCAAGGCAATGAAAAGTACATCCGCAGTATGTTCAAGATCAGTGCTCAAAATCGCTTCTACAAACATCAAGGAGGTAAGGATTAAGCTTGAAAGTTGAATTAAATAACGCTGCCTGCTCAGATAGCGCCAAAACCTAGATGAAGGCCACAAGCCAGAAAGTCCCATTATTAGAACTAGAATCCGTGCTGGATAAATGTTGTCGAATGCCATAATGACAGAATAACTTTGATTGGTGGCGCCTACGAGCTAACCCCTTTATATAGTGGCTGGTAATTGATTTTAATAATTGCTTCATTTTAGGTGCGTTTCTTACCTTTCAATTAAAAGGCAATTAGCAAAAATTAAAAGTGGTTTCTAATATAAAAATCGATGAACAAAGTTACTAAAAAGAAAACAATTTGATGTGTTATTGAAGGAAAATGTTTAATAGGGGGTGTTCCAGAAATCTCTAGAGATTTTCGTGTAAACGATTGAATTTTTAACTAAACTAGGAGAACTTTAGAAGTGAAGTAAAGCAGTAAAAAAGGCTACTAGATTATAGAAAAGGGAAGCCGCATCATCGGTTTCAAATGTCTCAATTGTTGTCGTCTAATATGGTAGCCCAGGAATTTGGCAATTTCACATATAATAAAAGCGCTTATGCGAAAATCTTTAGATATTTCTGGCACACTCCCGATTGGTTTGTAATACACGTATTAAAATTTGATTAAAAAATGTTAATTTCTCATATTTTTTAACTTTACCTTACCTCAATGGGACTCGAACTTGTTACCTCGGGGCAACTACAGCACGAAATGGCGACATCTTAGCGCACAAAACCAACAAGCAATCGCGTGACACATAGTAAAAAACGCAGAAAAATGTTAAGAACTCACGAAGCACTGGTGCAATAGCTAGTGTTGACTTAGATCTGCAACTCGAGGGCTCTAATCCCTTTACGAAATAAAATTATTGAAATATTAAAATATATTCTTTTTGTTAACACTTTGTATTTTGCTCACCAGTCTCGCCTTTTATTTGATACCGTCTTGTTGAAACCACATGTCGAGCTATCCAATTCTTCCGTATTCAACGTATATTCAGCACGGGTTCTTGTGCTAATAATGGAATTATCTGGCTTGGGGCCTACATCTACGTTTTGGCGATTTTTGAGCAGCCAGCGGTATTTTATTCAAAACCATCCGACCCTGCAGTTTGGAAAAGTCATATCTTCGACAGTTCTAAAGATTGAGCGTTCAAACTAGAGATGTCAATTATTTGCCACAGGACACGACTCAAGCACGAATGTTCAAAAATGTTCCAAACCCAACACTACACGCACGACTGCACACAGATGAAGCGTTATTTTAAATCGAGTCGGCCCCTTTAGCCATTTAACATGTTGTCTCTTTGTGGGCATGTCAAGTCAATGTATCTCAATCTATGCACGAATTCTACATTTAACGCAGGGCCTAAAACTATGCACCACTTCAGACGTAGAGAAAGTTCTAGTCAAAGAGATCATTAAGAGAAACAGAGAAGAGCAATAATAAATCGACTTCTCTTGCGACTCTTCTTATCAGCACTTGCAATGCCTTAGGGGGTCCGACACGACAAATCAACTAAAATATATTTCAGTTCTACGTCAGACGCCAGCATCTTCGGTACGCACTGAGGCCAGGCACCGGATCTATATTCATAATTAATAACAATATACTTAGTAAAAGTAGATCAATGATAATGCTTCGGTATTGTGCGCGACTGCGCCCACAACAACGCTCATATCATAGTGAAAAGGGCGTTTGGGGCTATAAGCCGATTCCCAAGCGAAGTTATCAAGGTATGCCGCGTAATCTGAGGACTTGAAATAAGATGTGTTGTTTTTTTTATTATCATTAGTTCAAGTTGTTGCCAAGACTGCAATCATAAAAATCTCATTTCGATAAGCGACTCGCAGTAAACCAACAAACAACCAAACAAACAATATAAATAAACGAAGCAACATGTGCAAGTATGTAAAGACAAAAAACAAGAATTAAAATGTTGTCCATTCCTGCCTGCCTTTGTGTGTTTATCAATGCGAGCTCCGGCAGCTGACCAACTACAGAAAAACCAACATAAAACCAACACAACAAGCAAATTGTTGCGACCAAACGCAGAGCATAGAGACAACAGCAGTAAGAGTCAAACTCAAGTGCGTTACTTGCACTTGAAACATGTTGCATTCAAACCGGTTGGAATAAACATTTGTTTGAGTTTGAGCTCAGATTTTAGAATTATGATATTTATTTGAAGAAAATAGAAATTTTAGAACTCCAAGTGAGATGCTGTCAATTGAACCGACAACTGAAACACTTGCGAAATGTCTGCCAACGTCTCTGGTATAAAACTTAACTTTTATTTGTAAACCTTATAAAGACTTAACTTAACTTACCATTTCTGTGCAGCCGCATAAAAATGTATAAAGCTGATAGAATATTTTTTCTGTTTTTACTTTCATCTAATCTCAATGGGATTCGAAAGCCTTATCATTTGTTTTCAGTGTGTGCAATCTAATAAACTTGAAAATATACGGCTATCACTACAAAAAGAACTGGTTAGATTGTGGTGTAGGCCCCCCGCTTTGCCTTGACTACTAAACCAATTGAAATGAAATGTTTTTCCTGGAAGATCCATCCTGTGCAGAATATCAAATCCAAGGCAAGCCAAATAAAACAAAAGACTGCAAAATTCGAATTGTCGTCCTGCACACATACAGTGCGAACACAATGGAAGGCTTATCAACACCGTAACCAGGAGTCAGTTGACTTTTATTGGATGTGACGAATTTCAATGAGAGATGAATGCGTGATTTGAAAGTGAAATTGGTTAATGACTGATTTCATACTTAAATGCTACTTTTTTTAAAGTGAATTTTTTGCATGACACCTATTTAATATATTTATCCGATTTTTATCAATTTCGAAATTTTCAAGATTAAGGACGCTACCATTAGGAACAAAAAAGCTTTTCTTACTGAAATTTTTCCCATTGAACTAAAAGAAATAAAATGATATTTTGAATCAGGCTGACACTTTTTGTATTAATTTCTTAAAATGAATTCGATACTAGCAATTATTATTTTGATAGTAAATACTTTTGCGTATCAAATGAGTATTCTAAGGATCAAAATATTCACAAAAAAATAAATTTGATATTCTCCAGGATTAAATTAATACCAAAAAAAGGATTTGGGTTCAGTTTCAATTTGAGACATCGCGTATCAAATTTATATTGATACTACTTTTTTTTATCGATACAATGACAGCAATAAGCTGTGGTTATCCGATTTGACAAAGCTTTGTAAAACTGTTTGAAAGCATGAAAAAAATGATCTGTGCAAATGTGAAGGAGTCAATAGTGTTTAATGGTATTATCTGGCAAAGTGGTAGGGGCACACTCAAAGTAAATGAAAACCACTTTTGCGAATTCCAAGAACCGCGAAAACTTTGCGTTTGCCAATTGCAGCATGTTTCTCTCAGTGTGGCACAGGTTAGACATGGTGACTCCGGTGCATTCAACCATAACCAAGCAAAATTCGACTTACACAAGCAAATTTGAAAAGTTTACAACAAAAAAACTCCAAAAGATATGCGGACGTTGTGAGTATGTCTATAACTGAGTTGTATTTTGTTAAATCCATTTTTATGGAGATCATTTTATACAGTGCATGACTCGGGATTGACTCAAAATGCTTCTTATATTAAGTGCATGAATCGTGCATAAGAAGAATTTAATTTCGTGAATTGTTCGGGACGTGAAAGAGAATTGCACAGATGAGCATGGCTACATCAACTCAGCTTGTCATGCTACTAAAGAACACATATACTTTATGAGGTCTGCGTTGATTCCTTTAAAGCATGAACAATTTTACTGTGCACGTTCCACTATATCCGTATTCGTTGTCTTACTTTCCACTAATGTGGCATAAATTTCATATATTTCGAAATCTAGTGACTTCACATTCTTCGAAAAGTTGTCAGTTGACATAATATTCGTGATGTCACGTTCTCATTTCTACTTTCAACGCTTGTCATTCAGCTTGCATTAAGATTTCTTTTCATTTCGTCCTTCGTCTGACATCAGAGTTTCGACCTGGAGGCTTCGGCGTTCCCTTTAATTCACTTGATAAACCAATCATCCAACAGCAGAGGCAACCGGCTACTGACACTCTTTTGCTTGTTGCCCGCTCCGGCTGGGATTTTTATTTGCTTTTTCCGTCCCACACACACACACACATACATAACTGTCAAGGCGTCATTATTCTTTGGCGATTGAAGCACTGGCTCAATAATATTTACACGCTCAACTAGCAATGTGGCCGCCGCAAATATAATTCATCATTCTTTTGTTGTATTTTGGAGAGCTTCTGAACCGGCCACATTGAATTGATTTATCACCAAATCTGTTATCGGAAAATTGCATACATTTTTAATCAAATTTAAAGTAAGCTTAACCTTGAATGATATGCGGGTAACGAAATCCTTAAAGCAGGATAACATTTAAGCACGTAAACACCTAAGAACCAAACGAGTTGTCAATGGCTTAACCCGCAAATAAAATACCCCAAAGAGAAATATTGGCAATAAAAAACCAAAAAAAAAAACAATTTCTCAAACTCCTATGAAAACAAAATATCAGTGAAAGCGAAAGCTAAATGCTCTAAGAAAGCTTTAAATATTATATTTAAAAGAGAACAAAAATTACATAGAATAGGAAAAAAAAAATTGTGTGACAAACATTTCGTGTAACGAAATTACTCTCATGGAGTAATATGGTTATACTAAAGCGTGCAATCTTCTATAATATCTTAAATTTTCAGAAAGATCGAATAATTAATGGCAGAGTTAGAAGGTTCATAAAGAATGCTGCATACTTTTAAGAGCAGAGTGCGTTATCTGCTAACATAATGTTGATCTGTTTACATTACTGTTAACGCTCTGTTAACTAACATTAGAAAAAGCTATCAAACAATAATTTCACTGAGTAACGTGTATTTCAAAGTCGTCCTGGGTCAACTTTAACTTACGCTCTCGTCGTTTATCGTAGTGCTTGAGGAATATGTTTTAAATTACTGCAGCTGTCACGAGAATGCAGATCAATATATTCTGTTGTTATATTATTTTACCTTAGACTAAAATTTGTTAAGTTCTTAAGCTGTTGGTAAAAATAGCCAGTTAAATATTGACAAAGTTGAAGAGACTATTATAAATGACAAATGATCTCGCTTTTAAAAATCAAGTACCAAAATACTAAAGCCTGGCAGAAGTCAGAAGTCGATGCCTTCTGCACAGAGTTTCCAATTGTACGCACATAACGATGTGTAACATTTTTCATTTCGGTGCTGAATTTTAGTATGAGTTAGGCCGAATTTCAGCGCCACGCATCACTCATCACGAGTTGTTGATTTTACTCCTTCAATGGACCGAATCCGTGAACTGATAAATAGCATCAATAGAATGCCAGAATCAGTTGGCTAAGTCTCAGTACCTCAAAAATATAACTTTCGCGGTTTTACTTAGCTTCTTAGCAAATGTCTTACTAATTCACTCTTATATTAAGCATCCTGTCAAAAAGTATACAACAATTATTTAAGACTTTACAGATTTCAAGGGATGACCTTGTGGAAATCGATAAACAAGTTTGAATAAATTATATAATAATACATTGTTTATTAATTAAGAGGTCTGAGCCGCGAAACTTTGTTTAAAAATGTGTAGCATACTTACAAAAACACTGGTTGAAACTTACAAAAAAAAATCATGTTTAAGTTATACTTCTGGATGTTACCTTTGACTAATTGACTGAAAATCCTCGACGTGTTAAACAGTCTAAGTTGGGTTAATAACTCGTAGTCAACTTATAAAATCTTGTCAAATGATTTTATTACACTTACCTATAAGATTTGTCTTATACTCAATCTCTTCTCATTACCAAAATAATTTGAAGCCACTAGAATATTTTTTACAAATACATCCAACAATTGCATATACCCCTGTCTCGAAAATTGTATCAAAAAGCAAAAAATAAAAATCATAAAAGTAAAAGGCCAATAAATTCCATAGGCCCGCACAATCGGCAATGCACGTGAATCCTTTCTTTTTTGTCGTTTTTTGTTTAAATAATTTATAACATCAAGAGAAATTTTTATTGTTTACGCATGTGTTTCGCCCCAACAAAAAACACAGTGGCCGACGAGGTGCGGGAGGCGAGAAATTCACAGGCAAATGTCTTTCGTTGGGTTGAGGCATTTCGCCAGCACGGACACAAATTGGCGACCGTAAATCCTATCAGCATCAAAGCGGCCCACAGTCAGAGGTAAATAATATTTTCTATATAAACATACATACATTTATTTTTCGTTTGCCCCTTTGTATTGTCAACTGTTCGCTCTTTTTTATGACCTGACCTGACCAGCGAGCTGCAGGAATTAAATCCCGCATTTTATGGACTGCAGACACAGGAGACGGTGCGCACCGTTGGCCTCTTAAGTGCTCCACAGGAGGCAGCACAAAATATTGGACAAATGGAACAGCTGCTAAAGGGCATTTACTGTGGTCGAGCAGCCAGCGCAGAGTTCTTCTACATTGAGGTGTGTATACGATACATAGTATGTACGTACTGTTTGTCAAATTCTCAACCTTTTTCCACCATCCGCAGAGCCTGGAGGAGCGCGAATGGCTGGCCCAAAACTTTGAGACACTGGACACACACCAGCTGTTGGCCAAGGAGCGTTGCGAAATCGCCGAGCTGTTAATTAAGTCGCAAGCTTGGGATAATTTCATGGCGCTCAAATTTCCAACTGTCAAGCGATATGGCGGCGAAGGCGCCGAATCCATGCTGGCCTTTTTCTGGCAGCTGCTGCGCGACAGCGTGCAAGGTGAGTGCCAGCTTCTTTGCAATGAAAAACTTAACAACTCTGTGCCCGGAGCTTTGGGTTTTAGGGATAGAGGCCCCAGAGCGAGTCGGGGAAAACAGATATCGTCACTGCCCCTGTACCATAGCTATTTATTTCTCTATTTATTAAAGGCTTAATAATTAAAGAAAACTAAGAAAGAAAATCGAAAGTCACTTAAGGAGTAAAAACTTCTCGTTGGCCCAGAAGGAGCAGAGAAGTTAGGGCGGCATTAGAGTTCAGAAGAATCTACCTCACCAATAGTTTTACTTGAAACATCTAAGACTGTTCTACACACATAAAAGAAATTCGCCCTGCTTCTAGAAATTCTCCGATTCACTTTTTCTCATTTTTGGAAAATTTTTCTGAAACTTTGAAAATTTTATAAATGAGAAAATATTTTTCTTATTTTTTGGGTGAATCGCCTTAGGAAGGATTATATAGGAGAATTTTTGTAGTTTTCAGGGCGAATGTTTTATGAGTGTACTCTCAATAATACAATAATTTTTTATCCGATTTCGACCAAACTTAGTGGAATCATTGGAAAGCATAGCAAACTAAGAAATACAAAGTTTGGATACTTTTTTTTTAAAACAAAAGACTTTTTCTCACTAAAACTATCTTGACCGATCATTCCTATAGCAGCTATAACCTATAGTCATCCGATTTGGACGAAACTTTGAAGAATTGTGTGTAAGCTTATTCAATAAATAGATGCCAAAAATGATTTTTCTTACTAAGACGATTTTTGTAAGCTTACTGTTCTATGGCAGCTATACTATATAGATGCCCGATTTCAACCAAACTTGGCAGAAGCGTGGAGAAGCATAGAAAACTAGTAAATACGGCATTTGGAAACGATTGCATTAAAAACAAAAAAGTTACTAGTTTATCGACCGATCGTTCCTATGGAAGCTATATGTTATACTCATCCGATCCGGCCGGTTTAGAAATATGTGCAGCGTATTTATACCAGGAGACTTTGTGCAAAGTTTGGTCACGATAGCTTTAAAACTGACGGAGGAGATTGCATACACAGAGAAAAAAAATATGTAAAAACTACACGAAAATGTAGTTTTTGTACACGTTAAACAGGGATTTTGCACTCACTACGTTTATGTAGCTTTTTTACATGCCACGTTTAGCTTTCTCATTTCTATATGTGGCATGTAGCTTTTCTACATGTCACGATGTAAGCCCAGCCCGAGCAAAAAAAAATTTTTTTTTTACTATTCAGCTGTTATCACCCATTCGGTTTTCACAATGGAGTGTGGTGATAAAGAGGAGTGGAGGATATGTTTTTTACTTACCTTGTCTGGGGTTCGAACTCATAACTCACTTACCTTGTCTCTGCAATTTAAACATAAATGCCAATATCTCAGCCCATACGACTATCAAGCACTCTCGCGGCATTGCCGCAAATCATAGTAATAAAGGGAAGTGACAACCGACGATGAGAACAACTCGTTTCGTGTAGATTTTCCATACGCAGCATTCGGCACTTGAAATCCCAAACTTTTATTTAGAAATCCAACATGTAGCGTGTGAACAACAACTTTCTAAATGATCCGATTTCGAGCTACAATTTTCGTTTAGAATTTCTACATGCTCGTGTCGTTCAATATCTAAACGTTAATGTAGAAAACGTAAATTTTCGTGTGGTATTCCGATTGCTGTATGGAAAATGTAGGAGCTGTTTGGAAATTTGCAAATTTCTCAGATTGGGTATCCTTTGCATTTGTCACCGCATCATTTAACTTTTCAACATGCCTCGTTTATTTTTATTTTTTCTACACGTAGCATGTAGTTTGTTTACACGCTACGTTTAGCTTTTAGTTTTCTACATTTTTCGTGTGAAATTTTACAGGGTGAACTACGTTCCGTTTAGGATTACCGTTTCTACACGTGGCATGTAGCTAATTTTGTTATCTCTGTGTAGAAACAGTCGGACAAGGCTAAATCAACTCAGCTCGTCATGCTGATCAAGAATATATATATGCTTAATGTGGTCGGAAATGCTTCCTTCTATGCGTTGCAAGCATCTGGACAATTCTAGACCCTCTGCAAGGGTATAAAATCTATCCATTCCAATTGGATATTTTTAGATCTGCTTTATTTTCTGTGTAGACTACGAGTTTTCGTACTTCTTGTACATTAGGAACTGTTTTATTTGTAACTACAATCCTTCTCTGTGATTTCTGTAACACACCTTCGTTTCCTGCTCAGTAGCATCATCTCACATATCAGCACACGCTTACTTAACCCTAATCTGTTTTGGCCCCAAACTTTCCATCTTCACATGCACCCACAACACCAACAACCACATCAACAGCGGATATTAAGCACGTGGTTCTGGCCATGCCCCACCGAGGACGCACAGCGCTGCAGGCCGCTTTGCTTAATATGCGACCGGCAAAAGTTTTTCGCAAACTCGGCGGCGCATCAGAGTTCGCCGACGACATCGAGGCCATGGCGGACGTCATAAGTCATTTCCGTGAGTGAAACTTTGTCTTTATTTTTTTTTTGTGTGTTTCTAAGCACATGCGGCGTATGCGTAATTTAATCAAAACCCCACATCTCGCACAGATGTTTCCGAACAGCTGCAGGTGCTGGGTAAAAGCATCAAGTTTAGCATGGTGCGCAATCCCTCGCATCTGGAGGTAAGTTGACGTAGCTTAACTCTCGCATTAGTTACAAAGTTCTATCTGGGGCTTACTACTTAGGCCGCCAATCCTGTGGCCATGGGCAAGGCGCGCTCCAAACAACAAACGCTGGGCGATGGAGCCTTTGGAGAGAATCAACGCTTTGGTCAACAGGTGCTCAATGTGATACTCCATGGAGATGCTGCATTTGCAGGTCAGGGCATAAATCAGGAGTGCCTCAATATGGCCTATGTGCCGCATTTTGATGTGGGTGGCAGTTTGCATTTGATTGTCAACAATCAGGTGGGCTTTACCACACCCGGCGAGAGGGGACGCTCCACGGCCTACGCCTCCGATCTGGCCAAGTCTATACAGGCGCCCGTTTTCCATGTTAATGGCGACGATCCGGAAACCCTGGCCCGCATCACCAGCCTGGCCATTCGCTATCAGCGCGAGTTTCGCAAGGATATTTTTGTTGATTTGAATTGCTTCCGTCGCTGGGGTCATAATGAGCTGGATGATCCAACTTTTACCAATCCATTGGTGTATCAGATAATACACCAACGTAAATCTGTGCCAGATATGTATGCCCAGGGATTGGAGAGCGCTGGAGTGTTAAGTTCGGCTGAGGCTAAGCAAATGCGTGATCGTTATATGGCCCATCTGCAGGAGGAGTTGGCTCTGGCGGCTACTTACCAACCACCGCCCTCTTACTTTGAACAACAATGGCAGGATCTACAGTTGGCACCGGCAAATGAACTTACCTACTGGGATACGGGTCTGGATTATGGGCTCTTACATTACATAGGTCAACAGAGTGTGACCTATCCCGAGGACTTTGTGAGTACTAAACATTTGAATCTTTGTTGTTTTCAACACATTTCCGTTTTCCTTTAGAACATTCATCCACATCTGCTCAAAACTCATGTCACAGCTCGTCTTAAGAAACTGGAAGCTGGCCTTAAATTGGATTGGGCCACCGCCGAGGCCTTGGCCATTGGCAGTCTCATGTATCAGGGACACAATGTGCGTATCAGTGGTGAGGATGTGGGACGCGGTACCTTCTCCCATCGACATGCCATGTTGGTGGATCAGCAGACCAATGAAATGTTTATACCCCTTAACAATCTGGATGGTGGGAAACTGGAGCTGGCACACAGCATTTTATCCGAGGAAGCTGTGCTGGGCTTTGAATATGGCATGGCCATTGATAATCCGCGGAATCTAATCATCTGGGAGGCTCAATTTGGAGACTTTGCCAATGGTGCTCAAATTATAATCGATGCGTTTGTTGCATCGGGTGAAAGTGAGTGAACATTTGGGCTTAAGGTTCTTACAAATGAGAGACTTATTTACTTTTCCATTAGCCAAATGGATGGACTCCAATGGATTGGTAATGCTGCTTCCCCATGGCTATGATGGTGCTGCCTCAGAGCATAGTTCCTGCCGCATTGAGCGTTATCTACAGCTATGCGACTCAAAGGAAACCTCTGCCGATGGCGATGCTGTTAACCTACACATTGTAAATCCCACCACACCCGCCCAGTACTATCATGTGTTAAGGCGACAATTGGCCAGAAATTTCCGCAAGCCTTTGATTGTGGTGGCTCCCAAGACACTGTTACGACTGCCGGCAGCCACATCCACTCATGAAGATTTTAAACCGGGTACCCTCTTTCACAATGTGCTGGGTGAGTCATGCGTAGCTTACAAAGCTCTAAGTTATACCCTTGGTCTCTCCTTTATATACCAAGCCAGCCTCTGAGACTCCCAGTAGGAAGCTTTTAACCAAATTATAAATTCTTCGTAGTCTCCAACACAATTCCAAGCGGAGATCTTCCAGCGTCGTATTCAATGCTAATTAACAGTCATAAGATCAAACCAGTTGATTAGTGATCGTAAATCGATCTACACACCAAACCCGAGCTTCCTTCTCTGGGAATCGAACGCGGGATTTTGTACTTAGCACGAAAGACGGCATCTTGACGCAGACGACTGTCGACCTCACGCGAGACAGTGCGATAAATCACAGTAAAGAATGCCGCCATTATGCTAAGCGCTCAGCAAGCAAGCTCGGTTGTGTTTTTTATAAACTTTGCGCTCATTTGGTTTTTGTGAAACTAAAAGTTAAAAAAAAAATTTTGATTTCAAAAACTTCAGGAGAGGCTTCATTTTCGCTTGCCAAATGCTGGAAAATGTATAGAAAGCGACGCCGAATAGAAAGTTGGCTTCCATTGAACCTAAAAAGGAGTCAAAGGCGATTCACCATATACATTTTCTAAAATTTAGAAGAGAACAAATATTTTCTAACTATTAGAGAGGAAATGAAGTGGTGCAAAGGGACAAGCCAAACCTCTTTGTAACCAACCTATTCTCTTAAAGCAAAATTGTCCTTATATGTATTTGTTTGTACATTTTCTTCCTTTCAGAAAAACTTAGAAAAAAACCACGTTCCAAATCCCAGCCCAAGCGGACTCCTTTTTGAACCATTTTGTTCGTGAATTTTCGTTCACAAGACAAGCCCGACGTTCACGGAAAAACACCGCCGTGATTGTTGCTCGCTGAGTGCTAAGCCCTATGGCTGCATTCTTCTCTGTGATTTATCGCAAAGTCTCACGTGAGGTCAACGGAGTAGTCGGTTGAGATGCCGCCTTTCGTGCAAAGCATGAGGTCCCTGGTTCAATTCCCCGCCGAGGAACTTTGTTTTTTTCTTTTTATGTTTTATATAGCGAACACTAAATGGTCTTAGAACATGCCCATGCCGTTCGAAAAAGTGTTCATATGTTTAGAAAAAACGGGATTACTCTACTTATGTCAACGAATGGTCTTGATTTCGGTAGATTTTGAACGGATTTTTTTCTGAGTGTACAAATTAGTAATCATTTTTTTAAAACTTTACCTTGTCTGGGATTTGAACTTGAGACTTAAGGGACACATTTTAACATTCTTAGCCTTCGAATATATCAAGCATTCGCAATAAAGAACACTGTCTAATGTTTAGCACTCAGCAAGACGAGTATCAGTTGACCGCTTTATACTCCGAGTGCTGGGATTTTGTATTTGAGAATATAAATAAGATACCATTTATATTTTTCAAAAATTTTAGGGCGACTTTCCAGATTAATTTAGTGCCAATTTCTACATTGAATTTCTTAAATTTTTTTATGTTGAGCAACATGCTTGTCCTTCATCTTACGAATAATTTTTTCTGCTTGCGCAGTGGATTTGGACGATCTTTTACGGCCTTGATGGCTTCAGGCGCTCGCCCAGTGTGTTCAGATGGGCCTCCATCCGAAAAGGACTGAATTTAAGAATTATTTTCACATATTTTGGAGCCAAATTCAAGCCAAATTCCGAGCAATTACAAATCGAGTCTCAAGTAAATCGGATGAAAAATAGTATTTTCTAAAAGAAATTTCCATCCCAAATATTTTGCTTACTGTTCTTACAAACCGAGATTCAAGTCCATATGGTAAAAAAAGGTTTTTATGCAGAATTTTCCGGGAGCTTTCCCACTCTACGGGCGGATTTTTTAGCATCGAAAAATTACATCACAAACTATTTCGCATGCTATTTTTTAAAAAATTCTTAAAGTTGCCATTTTATAAAAGCAGTGCCTTAATTTGTTTTAAAAGAAAGCCGAAAAATACTGGTTCCTATGAATTTGGTTGTGCCTCAGCTAAGGACTTCGAATGGTGGAGCCTCATGGCACTACTTACCTTACCTTTTCAGTGAAATTTGCTTTGGAATTAGAGAGTTCGAAAATCAATCAGTTCCCTTTCCCTCTAAACTTTCCAGGTGATGTCACCGTACCAGCTGATCAGGTGCGTAAGGTTATAATTTGCAGTGGCAAACATTATTACACCCTGGCCGAGGAGCGTGAGAAACGTCAGGCCTTTGATACGGCTATTTTGCGTCTGGAATCACTTTGTCCCTTCCCCGTTCAGGAACTGCAGGCCCAGCTGGCCCAATATGGCAATGTACAATGTAAGTTTTCCCCTCATAAACTTACTCCAATCAAACTCAACCCTCCCACACATCACCTGCGCAGCCTTCATCTGGAGCCAGGAGGAGCATCGCAATATGGGTGCCTGGTCTTTTGTACGGACACGTTTTGAAAATTTAATTGGCCAACAGGTAACAACATGCTCCCTTGCTGTATCCACAACCGCAACCAGCTCTAAAAACTCAAATCCATTCACAGCTGCAGTACTGCGGCCGCTCGGAAGCAGCCACATCGGCCACCGGCATCGGCAAAGTGCATAAACGGGAAGTTGATGAGATTGTTGCTGCCCCATTTGAACTTTAGTTGGCCGGACGTGCCCCGCTGACTGCCCCCATCCTGCCCATATATTGCAAAAGTACTTTTGGCTCAATAAAACTGCCAGTAAAAAAATAAAAAAAACCGAAGACCGGCACGAAAAAGTTCCTTGCTGAATTACATAATAATTTTTCGCTTGAAAAAAAGTTCAACTTTCGGTTAAGAACTGTAAGGCAAAGTTTTTAATTGTTGGATTTTTTTGTTTTGAATAATAAATCCCAAGGAATTTAACCTACCAAAAATATTTATTATGTTTATGAAACATTTTACAGACTTTCGATTGGACAGGTGGATAGATAAAGATACATATAAAATAGATAGAGTACATGGAAATGGTGTCTAAATTACTGGTGAGGTGAGGTGAGGTTAGCTACATATAAGGCGTTGCCAAGGACCTAAAGTTTGATACGGGGAAACTACACACATTGTGACAAGGAAGACAGAAAAAGAGTTTGGAAAAGTCTCATTCATCACGCTATTCGTACGCCAGGCAACTTCAAACAACCTGCCTGCCGTAGACTTGCTCTAGAATATTATAAAAGTCGGTGGACGTCTTATATGCAAAGTGCAGAAGTCACATCCAAAGGACAAAGGCCACAGACACGGCCATCACCACAAAGGCAGTTTCCCGGCAGTTGGCATTATCCCAGCCGCATTCCAAATCAAATTTGAGGGCCTGCATACATAAATTGAGAGATAGAGGCAATCAAATTAACCAAACCGAATTACCAACCTCCATCAACTGTTGTCCTCCCTTGTTATCACAACGCGTTTCGCGCAAATCATCATCATGATCATCGCAGTTGTGACGTCCGTACACCTGACAGGGTGAGTTCATGAACGTACGGAAGACCGTATCAGTCCAGGTTTGCGAAGAACAGATATATTGTCGGCGCTTGCGTTGCCAGAACTCCACCCAGCTGTAAGAAGAGAAGACTAGTAATTAAATGGTGCACTCAAACCACTCCACTCAGCCATAGTACAGAAAACGGAGGGAGCGTAAGTTAATTTCTGCGCTGCCTGAATTACGCTTTAGGATAGTCCCTTGTGTTATTTAACATAGTATTAACATAAATGTTAACATTTTAACACAATGTTATAAATGTGAAGTATAAATTTTTACGTCCTATGAAAATTTTACAAATGATTCACCTAGAGAAATGTAGCACGAATCGGCAAGCAGAAATTTGGCTTCAATTTAGAATTTTTACTGCTTGATTTTTTAAGACGAAGTCTGCTCGAATACAAGGATCTCGACTTCGAGCTTGCGGACTAGGTAAGTGCGGAGAACCACAAGCGGGGAGCGCGAGTAACAAATGAGAACAATTCTCTCTCTCTCGCTCTGAACATTTGTAAAATGTATTATAGGATTTCTACACAGAAAAAAAAGATCCAAAAAGTATCCATCCATATCCATCCATATCCATATCCGTTGGATGACTAAAAGGATATTTCAGACATATCCTTCCCAAATGGATACCGGAAATCATCCTTTTTTTTCTCTGTGTAGGGACCTATTTTACTTATGCACCAGAAGGACGGTTTCAGTGGTGTCCCCAAGATGCGGGTCTAGTGCAAATTCCTATTGCTTGAGGACATGCTATAGGCCTACTGGGAATGCCACATTAAAAAACGCGCCTTGAATTTCAACAGATACAAAACATTTACCGTTGTCCCCTTTTTGTGAAAAGTCATTTGCATCAATCTGCTAACATAATGTTAGCAAGCTGTAAACCACCATTACCATTAAGACTACAATTTTTCAAATAATTAAAAGCAATTGCTGATTTCGCATTTTAAACATTGAACTACGAATATTAGTGATTATTCAGTTATTATTACAAAATGTAATTACTTTTACAATTACTTGAATAATTGTACCTGTGAAGGTGAATTCTATAGAGTTTGAGCTTGAAATAATTATGTATTCGTGTTTTTCTAGGTGTAAGTTGAAATTATTTACCCTACCGGTTGCGTTAGAATCATAGAATTAATGTTTTAGGGATGATTTGATCTCTTGAGACCATTGAATTCTTAAGTGCCCCTGCATATTTCACTGCTTTGGCTATCAATATGCTCAAAACCGTCAGTTTGACGACCAAGCAAAGCCATTTTATTAAGACAGTTGAGTACTGGAGCAATAATTGCTGTGTTCGCTTCAATTGTAAATTGAAAATTATTGTAAAATCGTTCCTAAATTTTTTCTAGAACAGCATCATATGTAGATTTCCATCTTGTGACAAAAGGGGTAAATAACGCTGCAGCCTTGATTGATCAACAAACCATTTAGATTGATGTTTTACAAGCTTGATAGGTGTAACATTAAAGTTTTTAACTACAATTTCATGAATAATTCAAGTTTTCAAACACAATTACTTAATAATTCCCCTGTGCAGGTACAATTAATTAAGTAATTGTAAAAGTAGAAATGACTCTTTCAACTCTATCAATAAAAAAAATTGGAAGAACTAAAACGTTTAAACTTATATGCATGTTGCATATAAGTTGGCACTCAAACCTGAAAAAATGCGCAAAATACAACATTGTTGCAAGTTTTTCGTCACAAAAGGATACATGAAAAGCAGCGTGTAAAGGGCGCTGCATGTTTGTGTATAAAATCGATGTTTTTCCTTTCACGAATACCATTTTGTGCATATTTTATGGCGTTTTAAAACATGCTTAATCGATTTATGATTTTAAAAGTTTCATTTACAAAGCTTTTTGAACGAAAATATTAGATTTACTGCAAATACTCACCCCAAGTCACAATCGCAATTCAAATCTGTGTGCGACATCTTTAGGTCGGTTAGGAAAACACTGTTGGGCAGATAGGGCACAGTCCCAGTATTGGGATTGGGTATTTTCTTCAGATTTCGATTGTGATAGCGTATGTCCAAGGAAATGTTACGCACTCGCCCCATATGCTTGAAGAAATTGGGCGGCAGAGCTTGCAGTGAGGTGTTGAACAATTGCATGTAGAGATATGGAGAACGCATACCCTATCAAGAGAGTCAAACTTTGATTACACCAACTGATCATGTCAAGAAGAAGCCAGTGGCAGTCTTACCCTTAAGATACGCTCGTGTAGATTGGTAAATTGTGGTCCGCTAAAAGTAATATTGGTCAATTTCGAAGGCAAATGTCCCTCCATTTCACGATCCAAGTCGGTGGGCATGCCCAACTGTAGCGTCTGCATTTCCTGTGTGGCTCCCGAACCTTTTTTTACTATGCGTGTAAATGGCTGCGGTGCCTCTATCCACAGTTGGCGTATATTATAATGATGACGCAGTAAATGCGGTATATTGAAATGCTCCACATGAGAATAGGCAGTCAGTTTCAGGGAACGCAAATGTGGCAACGAGTCCAAGCAGCCATATTCGAAATAGTGCAAACGGAAATTGGAGATATCTAGCATTTCCAGATCTTCATTGACGCCATCAAAGCTATTGTTGTTCAGCGAGGTAATGGGATTTCCCGACAACATAAGACGTCTAAGTAGAAAAGAGTTTTGTTATATAATTCTTAGACACTTGTGCATGGCAAGGACCTACCGCAGATGGGGCAGCGATTGTGTCATTAGAGGTACATTGGTAAGATCATTATTCGACAGATCCAGCATGCGTAGATTGCTCATATTATGAGCCAACTCCTGGGGTATCGAAGGCAGTTCATTGTAGCCCAATCGAAATTCGCGCAAATATTTCAGTCGTATCTCAGGTACAGTGCTTAGCGATACATTCTCCAGACCCAACTTGATCAAAGAGTTTTCCAAACCCATAAACGACTTATCCATAACCTTCAGATCACGATTGTGTGAGAGATCCAAAACCGCCAGCTTGGGCATGGTGGCAAATACGGCATCATCTATGCGTAACAAATAGTTGTACGATATGTCCAGATAGCGTAGAGACTTTAAATGACAATCAATGTTAGTTTTATACAGAAGCAAAGACAAAGATCTTACCCTAAACTTATTAGACAAATCCATGCTGTGTATGGTGGAAATGAAATTGTTGGACAAATGCAGTTCACATAGAGTCAGAGCAGCCAAACTGGACAGCGACGAAGAGGGTATCTTTAGCAGCAGATTATGTGAGACATCCAATCTGGCAAATGTTTTAAATAAATTGTATGTTCTTAAGCAGTTTTCACTCAAACCACTCACTTCTCCATGCCGCCATTGTAGAAGAGATTATCTGGTAGACCTCTGAGGTGATTGTAAGAGAAGTCAACAATACGCAGACCCTCCACCGGCTTAAAAATCTCCTGAGGTATATCACTCAGATAGTTATGCGCGAAAAATACCAACTGTAGCTGTTTGGTATTCTTAAAAGCATCAAAGTCCAATTCGTGTATCCAATTATAGCTAAGATCCAACCATTGTAGGTGCGGCATGTTACCAAACACATCACGCGTGGTGTTCTGTAAAGGGCAGAGAATTAATGCTCAGAAAACCAATTGATGTATATTTAAAAGTCCTTGTCAAGAGACTATTTTAAGTAGTTAAGCTCTCAAAACTGAAAGGGCAAGAAGAAATGTGGGAAACTATGTCGATACTTTCTTTCTGTTAGTTCACTAAGAAGCTAATAAGATACCTAGCATACCAAAAATAAAAAAAAAACCCTGCTCCCATACATGTGTGAACACCTGCTAGCTGATATTTTCATATACTTATAGTCGGGCTAGACTGCAAAGAGAACAAATTTTAATATCCATTTGATCAGGGCTGGTAAATTTGATATTTTGGCAAATATCTTTTTCTCATATCATTTCGGAACAAAAATATTTCATAATGACCATAAAGATATTTTTTTTTGTGATAAAATGATATTAAGAAATATCCATTTGGTTTTAAAATATAGATTTTACATGTTACGGGTCATTACCGAGTGTAAGATATCGACTTTTTATTGATATGAGAAAATATACTATTGAGTCACAGATCATTATTTTTATACCCGTCGTTACTCGTAGAGTAAAAAGGGTATACTAAAGTCGTGCAAATGTATGTAACAGGCAGAAGAAAGCATCTCCGATATCATAAAGTATATATATTCTTCATCAGCATCAACAGCCGAGTCGATATAGCCATGTCCGTCTGTCCGTCCGTCCGTCCGTCCGTCCGTCCGTCCGTCTGTATGAACACCTAGATCTCAGAGACTAGAAGAGCTAGAGCAATCAAATTTTATACGTAAGCTAGTATTGTCTGTAGGCAGATCAAGTTTGTTTCACATTTTGGCCACGCCCCCTCCCGCCCACGCAATAAAAAATATTGAATAACTCCCACAATTTTTAAGATATCGAGCTCAAATTTTGCAGTGTAGTCTATGTGGCCAATATCTACAATCTCACAAATTTTCAAAAGGATCGGATAATAAATGGCCGAGTTAAAAAAATGTTGCATACTTATCCGAGCTGAGCTGAGTAACGGGTATTTCGAAGTCGGGCAGGGCCGACTTTAACTTACGCTCTCGTTTTCTTTTTGATGGGTTCAATTCAAAACTTTCAAGGTCATTTGTTTGATGGTTCGATAGTCGCAAACCTATACATCAGTAAAATTTATCGGAACTTTTGTCATCGTGCAGTGCACAAAACGAACGCTACGGCGTTCATATGATAGGATTTTAAAAATGTTCATTGCAAAACATGACTAAAAAAATGCAGTATATTTAAAAGCAGACCAGCTGTCATATTCATCTTTTCAAGCAAATGTCGTAAAAGATAAAAGGATTGACCGTCTTCTGATATCGTTTGGGATTGATTTAGTCCCGGATATCTCGAGTTTTTTTGCTGTGTACTTGTTCGTGTGAAAAACATGGAGTGCCAAAATCTGAGACGCAAACGGACTTCGTTTGGACATATGACTTATTGATTGTCACTGCGAATGCCAATGCAATAGGAATTATGATTTGCGCAGGTTTGAATACAAGTTCGACGAGGCGGATGTAGCGCCATCTGTCACTTAACAGCATAAATAAGACGTAGCGCCATCAAACAAAAATTGTTATTAACAAATATATATATATATATATGTTAGTGGGTGTAGACGGGGGAAAGTTTCTGTTCAAAAAGTGAAAAATCCATTTTGGATGGGAACAAACTAATCTCCTTTTCAAAATGATGCTGAGAAGCTACTATGCATCTTTATGACAGTTAAAAATTTATTCCAAAATTAACTAAGAATAACAATTTATTTCATGAAATATAAGGTACAATTCGAAGTATTTTAAAATCGGGTTTATCACATTTTTAGATTATATCAAACCGAATAAACTCATCAACTAAACACAAAAAAGTTGAATCGATTTCAGAACAACCTTCCTGAACTTCAAATTGTCGAACCTAACCCAACAAAAATTCAGAAATCGAAATAGATCTCCACTTACCATTAGTGAATTGTAACCCAAATGCAAATGTGTCAGCGAAATCTCCGCTGGCCTGAAGTAGCCCGGATGTATGATCGAAATGTTATTATGCGAGAGATCCAATATCTTGATGTTCGAATGGTACATGCCGCCTGCAGGATTCGAAAAGTTGTTGTAAGCTTCAACTCGAAATATGACCAGCTCTTACCATGCTCACTGCGCCCACTCCAGGACGAGTTGTACATCAATTGCCGAATCTGGTTATGGCTGACATTTACATTCAGGTTGGACAAAGTGCCCACCTGATCGAAGTAATCGAAATTGAAATTCGGCAACTGATTGAAGGCCATGTCAAGTATTTCCAACTTGGGCAAATTCTGGAAAGACTCTTCTGCCAGATTGTTAAGCTTATTGCCACGCAAACTAAGATATTCCAGCTCATCCAGATTCATGAATGCCCTTCGCTCGACCTTATCGATTTTGTTATCATCCAACTGCAATTTGCGCAGAGCCTCCAAATCAAAGAACGTATGTTGCGAGATCGAGTTGAGATAATTGAAACGTAGGGATATCTCCTCCAGCTTGGAATGGATATCACCCTGGAAAGTGCCCTTGAGCACTTGCTCAATGCGATTGTCGTGTAGCTCCAAAAGTCGTAGGTTCTTCAGAAAATGAAAGCTGGTGTCGCTCATGCTGGTGATATGATTGTTGCTAAAGTCCAGCTCCTGCAGTGAGGTAAGATGACGCAGGGCCTCCGCGGGCAGGGCACTGCCCGAGTAACCATGCGACATTTTCAATGAAATCAGAGAGTGACCAATCTGTAGAAGTATTAAAATTATAAATCGTTTTAGTTATACTATAAGCATTGCTTACCTCGTGGAAGGCATCGTTCTCTATGTTAGAAATGCCATTCTCACTAAAGTCCAAACGTTTTAGTCCTCGTACATGCTTAAAGGCATGCGACTGTATGCCCGAGAGACTGGCTCGGGTGATTTGCAAGTCCTCCAGCTCCACACCAAAATCCTTAAAGTCCTCAGGTCCCACCGATGAGGAGCCCAGGCGAGAGATCGACAACGAGCGCATATTTCGCATTCTGGTCATACTTTTTGAAAATAAATACAATGGGATAAGGGGTTCGGGGGGAGTGGAAGGACTGATAAAACTTACTTGCGTAATGTTTGCAGATTTGTAGGATCATTCCGGTCACCACTTAGGTCCAGCTTGAGTAGGGTATAGTGAACGGCGTTGAAAGTTTCTGTGGGCTTTTGGATTTTGATCTTGTTGTCACGCATGCTGATGACCCTGTTAGGTGAGGCGGGTTGAAAAGGTTTAACTAACTGAAATACTTGATTTAAGTAGAAGAATTGCTTTTTTAAAATAGGTAACGATTTTTTCTGTTCCAGGATAATTGATCTTTGACCGTTTCCCTATATTTTTTTGGGATATTTTCTTGAGTTCGTAATAAATTTTGTTATTATATTATACCAACTGAATACACGGCGTCGCCCGGGTCCTAAACATGTTTTTTAACGCTATATATATACCATATTCTTCAAAATTTCAAAATCATTCTAGAAAGTTTCATAACCATCTCAAAATTTCTAGATATTACAACAATAGTCTAGAACTTTCTAAGACATTCTTCATCTTTCTAGAACTTCTAGATAGTTCCATAGCCTTCAAGAACTTTCTAGAAAAAATTCTCTAACATAAGTTTCTAGCTATTGATCAAACATTCAAGAACTTTCTAGCAACCTCAATAGGATTCTAGTTTAATCCGTTTAATTAGTACTATAACGTTCCTCACATTTAAGAACTTTCTTTAATATTTCCAGAAATTTTTATAAAGTTTAATATCTTTCTAGAAGTTTTTGATTGATATTATGATTGTTATCAAACCAAACTTACAAAAATTTCTAGAGATCGGATGAATATATCTTCCATGAGACCGATCGGTTGACAATCAGTCTCAGAAAGAAAATCCGCTTTGTTTTCAAATTCACAAGGCTATAAATAGGGTATATCGTACCCTACCCGCTGAAGTAAATTTTGTACAATTTTGGGAAGCAAAGTCTAGAGTTCTACGAAAATTCTAGTTCCTGAAAACGGATTTCAAATTACAAATTTTCTGCTGTCAGTGTTTTTTCCTTTTGTATAGGAAATGGTTTGTGGGGTCATATTGCGGCTTTTCTTTCTCGTGCACGTTTACTGAATGCAGGTCACCCACTTAAGTGAAGCCCTACTATGTACGCCCACACGTTTCACGCGGGCAATCGGCTTACATTCGGTCGACCCACCCACTCACCTCAAAACATCGAAATTGTTGAACAGCTTGTGATGTAGTTTGGTCAAATTATTGCCCGAAAGATCCAAAATTTGTAAACTATTAACCAGGCTATCGAAGGCCACGGGCGAAATATTGGTCAGTCCACAATATCTCATATAAATCTCACGTATGCGTGCCGGCTTGAAGGCATCTTCCCGTAGTGTATGTATGGGATTGCCATCGAAAAACGTGCGATTGACCGTATCGAAGTACTTGAATGAGTTGGGCGGCATCATCTCTATATGATTGTATTCCAAATGCAAATTATCCAAATTCAACTTGGTACTGGCCTTGATATCATAAGTCTCATTCCCGCTCAGCGACCAAATGACATTATGCGAGATATCCAGGGTGCGTAAACTCTTCAGGGGACCCAGGGCATCGTAGGGTATCTCAGATAGAATATTATCAGTGAGCAGCAGACGTGTCAGCCTGGGCATGCCATCCACAAAAACATTCGAATCGATCTCAAACAAATTATTGCCACTCAAATCGAGCGTCTCGAGTATAAGCAATCCCGAGAAGCTATGTGACTGCAGCATGGAGATGCAGTTCTCTCTTAGGATCAAGGTTTGCAGCGAATCCTCTAGGCCGCGAAACGAGTCGTGCTGTATGTGCGTTATATGATTATAGCCCAGATCCAAGTGACGCAGCTTTTGCAGATGACGCAACGATTTTGAGGGTATTTCAACCAGATCGTTTTGTGGCAGTATTAGCTCCCATAAGGAACGCTCCAATCCAGTAAAGGCATCATCGGGTATTTCTGTCAGATGATTCCCGGAGATCTTCAAACGATACATACCCGTTGACTGCAGGAAATAAGGCTCTATCTCGCGCAGACCCGTATTCTCCATATGCAGCATGAAAACCTAATTGACGAAAATTAACAAGTTGATCAATTGTCCAGTATCTTTGCTTCAACTCACCTTTGATTGGTTTACCATGCGCGGCAGTGCTGGAAATGGAACATTCCTACAATGCACTATACCCAAATCTGTTGATGACTTGGAACATGTGCACATCACATTGTACGTACAAGGCGGGTAACGTGTCTCCTCCATTTCACGACTAAACATCGAGGCACGAGCCAACGACATCCAGATCATGATGATGAGTGTTATGGTAAGGAAGGCATAGCCAAATTTAAAAAAGAACTCGAGACCCTGCAATTAAAATGGAAACGTAAACCAAAGTTTCAGCATCTAATACAAAATCAATAAAAAAAATATATTGATTTAAGTGTCGGAGGAAAACTTCGAGAACTTATACCCCTCCAACCCTTTGACTGCCACAGAAAGGCAATTAGGCTTGATGTGTCGGTTGAAGCTTAACCGTATTTAATTGCTTGGTGTGGCTTCATAAGTTTTCCATTTGAAAGTGAATATCTCTGAAACTATATCGTTATAGACAGAGAGAAACAAAGTGTAATAACATTGAATTCCGCCAATTCTGATGTAAGCTGATATGTTTCGGATTATTGGGCCCCTCCTACCTGGCCATGAACCAAACAATCTAAATTTATAACCTTCCCTAACATAACCCGATTCGGCCTCCATCTTTTTAATAGAAAAGGTCAGTTCAAATCAGGGATTCAAAGCGAAAGTTATGTCAATTTCGGTTAAGTCAACGGTCATTAAAATATCATCGTTTCGTTTACCGGTTTCTAACTTAAGATTCAGTGAACTTTAAGAAATGTAATTACTTTTGCAAATACTTGAATTATTGTACCTGTAATAGGGGAACTATTTTATTAAAATGTTGAACTATTCATGTAATTCTAGGTGTAAACAGTAATTTTTTACTACCTAATATAAGCATTCGAGGTATTTAAATGTTTAGAATAAACACCTAGCTGTATATAAATAAAGCCCCATTCTCTCACACATGGCTAATGGCTCAAGTTTATAGCACGCTGTGTAAAAAATAGGAAGGGTCATAATTCCGTTGAATTTGTAAATGGGAGTTTTCCAATCGGTGATTAAAAAAATCCCATTTCTCATCTACAATCACCTGATTAATTCAACTTTTCAAGTACAATTACTCAGTAATCCCAGTTATTCAAGTAATGGTAAAAGTAATTACCATCTAAAAAATTAAATGAATCATGGTAGTTCCAAATTACATTTACGATTACTAATAAATCGCAATCAGGAATTGTTTTTTTCCATTGTCTAAATAATAATAGTGATTATTATAACGAAAGCAATGAATTACGGAAAGTAACGATCACATTACAGATCTGGTCCAACAAAAGTTTTCTGTGCGCTTTCACCTTACTGAGTAAATAATTATTTATACTAATCTTCTTAAGAGAGTTTTGAGTTAATCGAATGAAAAATTGATTTTGTCTTACAAAATTTTCAAACTGAGTGCAAAATATTTCGTATACTTTCATTACAATTTGATGAAAAAAAGACTTTACCTTACACATTTTTTATGCTGCATTTTGCCTCAGTTGTGATTTTTCACCATCGTAAAATCAGATCACACATTGTTTGGCATTTTATACAACAAAAAATACCGAGTTTCAGATAATAAACACTATTTTGTGAGCAAAAATTTTCCGAAATTTTTCCAACCTGGTTTCGGTTTTTTAAAAATATTAAATTACACCACAAATTATTTGGCGTACTATTGTAAGAGGAAAGACGCGTCAGGTTATCTTTAAGATTAGTCTCTTTTAGTATATTCTCTTGTAATGTTCTTTCTTTAATTTGCACTCTGGACAACGACTTACGATAGAATGATCTAGTCTCGTCTGTTTGAGCATACTCGTTACAGTTCATTTACAGTGTAGTCTTAAATCTAGGTGTATGCCAGACAGAGATGACTATGTACAATAATGTTATGACTATGTTAACGTTAAAGAGAATAGCAGTTAGGTTAACCATGAATCTTTGAATGTATCCTCTCTATCCTACTACACTATTCATAAAACCGGAGCTTCAAGTAAAACAGATTAAAGATAATATTTTGCATACATAATTTTCCGGAATTTCCTGAACTGGGATCAGACTTTTCAATATCGAATTAACACTGCTTAAATAATTTCCCCTAATTTCCTTAAAATACGAGATTTAAGTTAAGAGGATAATAAATATATTTACCCCTAGCAACTTTTCGTGCATTTTCACATATTATTTCGCCTATTATTCATATAGAAAAATCCATATAGAAAAGCAATATTTTTCTGTCCATACACACCACATTTCAAGTCAATGGGACTAAAAATAGCTTTTTCATACAAAAATTTCCGGGTTCTTTCCCACCCTGGGCACGGATTTTGCAACAATGGCAATCACATCACAAACTGTTTCACATTTAATCCTTAAAAAACGAGTTTCAAGTCAATTGGATAATATTAGATTTTTGCATTCGACCATTTTCCTTGTGGTTCAAGTGGTTCGCTTTACGTGCACAAATAAATCGGTTTGATTGTTTAGTTTTAGTTGTGTTCGGAATCAGTTTGTATCAATGGCACTTCTCTGAGAAGATTTTCAAGATAGCACTTATAAAAACCATGTAGAAAGTCATTAGTTTAAAAAGTTGGATTGAAATTTTTGTAATTAGACGCTTAAAGTCTTTGCCACTTTCGATTTACTCTTCTAGATTTGAAATTACGGAAAATTACACTAAAAACTCAAATTTACTTCAGCATAATTGAAGCCGCTTGAAATCTTTTCCACAACTTTTTTCCAACTCTTCCAAATCCATTTAAGTTAAAGAAGAATGTTTTTTAAGGCTTCTCTCGTCCTCAGACCGCACACTTCGCTGCACTTGCAGGGCTGCCAGCTGTCTAGCAGGCCCCCATTTGCTTTCTTAATTTAGTTACTTCAACAAATCTCTTATCTAGGCAATCCTCAGTCAGGTCTCCTGCTCATACACACCATTTTGTTAATTAGATTAGGCACACGCGATAATTGGCATTTAAAAAATCACTTAATTTAATTTAAAACTGTCTCAACACTGCGAACAGAGGAACGGCGAACGAAACGACTGACAAATCTTTGCAAAAATATCCTTGTTCAGGACACAGTCCGCTGTGTGATGCACTGTGGCCAAAGTGTGCCTCCGCTGTTGCTGTTCCTGCTGCTGCTGCTGCTGTTTGTTGGCAAAACACGTCCGAACCGCAGCGCGTTCCACGCACGTCTGAGACTTGAGTGTCTCGAAAATCAATCAGGCAACGACAATTTTACCCCAAAAGTGGCGCACCGCACTAATTGGATTGTAACATATCGGCGCTATGCTACGGACGGCGCCTCTCTGCACCTCCGCTTGGATTTTAACTACATTGTGGCATTACTTGTTTAGAATTTGGCAAGCAAAACACACGGAAGAAAGGCGAGGGCGGAAAGATTTCACGCCTGTTGGCTTAAGGGCCAGGCAAATGCCCAGTGAATGCAGTGCAGATGCAACCAGCACCAGCCTCTGGGTCGACTTAAAACTTGTACGAATTCGCTTAACATGATTTCAGCTTTTGGGGGTCCGCGCGAAAAGCGGCTTGTCGAACACAGAGCGAAGCTCGTGGCGAACAGCAACAAACAAGCGCAAGCCTTAAAAAACCAATTCCATTTTAGTTATTTTTAAAAATTGCAATTTTCTGCTTTACTTCCAGTAGGTTAGGTTGGGTTAAAGGCCGAGTTTACCCCAGCGGCCGTTTTCTAACACAGGGTTAGAAAAAGAAAAAAAAAGTCTAAGCATACTTTTCACGGAACCCAGTGCATTTTGTTGGACAGCTCGAGTATAGCATTTGCTCATACTTGGTTTCTTCCCAACATCCCCAAAATCTGAAGTTATGGCCCAAACACCGCTTTTTTGAATTGAAATTACTTGCACATAGACCGACTTGGTTCTGTATAACCTTGGCAATGCTTGGAAGACTTAGCTCGATCGGATCTGGCTTTTTTACCTTTTTTTTTTTAAATTTTTACTTTGGCCTCCACTGGTTTTACTATTTTTTTCTATGCGATTTTATTATAAGTTTTATTATAATAGCCCACTTAATTCTCCGTAGAACCGATTTTGTTTCTATGACATTGCTTACCGTATGACAAAATGATTCGCGTATTTCTAAATACCCATCGAGTATTTAGTATTATTTTTTATGTGTGCCAACATATTGCAACTGCTAGAAACACCCAAAGCCAAGCTACAAAACAGTCTTACATACAGAATGTTAATCTTGGTGCAGAAATCGTGAAACATAAACGTAAATATATATTTTCTTTTTAAGAATTTGATAAGAATTATTCAAAGTAGCCTAACAAAACACCGCATACTTTTAGGGGCACATATGTTGGCTTTTTTTTGGTCATAAAATGAATACGTATGCATATTTTTTTAAGTTTTTTCCTTGTTTTTATTTGTTCACTCAAGGTCTTCAAATCGTAGAACAACTTTTCCAAAAAGGCCGCCTTTTGCCTTCCAGCAATGCCGAAGTCCCTCTGGCCAGTCATCGATCGCAGTGCGCACCTCATGCATTGCGAAATTGCCCACTTCTGGGAAAAGGGCGCGCTAAAAAATATCTCAATATTTCGAAATAGAACGAACCACAGCTTGTAGTCCAATAAATACAGATCTTGGCTACCAGCTGGCCAATCATCCGTAGAAATGAAGTTCGGTACATGGCTTTTTAGTCTTGTTCGAGTCGTTGTTGCCTTGTGAGCTGGAGAGGAGTCTTGTTGAGAGGTCTTGTTAAGAGGCTTCACCACCTTTTCCAACACGGCGGATTGATACACCTTCGCTGAAGTTTTGACTCCTTTTTCAAAATAACGAAGCTTGGTGAGCCCGGGCTCTTATTCCTTCAGTATCCTCAAACATGAACGAGAACGAGTGTGTTCAGTTAATAAGAAGCAACTGACTTTTTATCCAGAAGGTTCCAATAAAAAGCACAAAACAACTTCATGCAACGGTCATGCAAAAGTTTGTGACTCTATCTCTTATAGTCTCTGTGATCCCCATTTTCCCATTTTTAATGGAAACAGGGTATAAAACGGGTTACAAATGGGTTTTAGTTTTTGATGAAGAAGATTTGTTAAAAATAAAATGAATTTTATAATTTGCCTTAGTCGTCATCTGTAGGCTTTAGCGTGTGATGTGTTGCATCAGGTGAACTAGCGTTCAGTGAAAAGCATTTTGAACAGTCGCTTCAGATCAAATATACATTCACTTTATACAAACTATTAAAAAGAGTATTACAAGACATGACTTAAAAATGTACAATTGGTCATTTCACTTGAATGTGCGTATTTTGCGATAAATCCAGGAATGATAGGTTGCCTCCTTGACCAGCTCCTTATCTAAAAACGGTCCATTGAATATTATACAAGTCATTAATATAGTCCTAAAGAGACTCACCATCGCTTTGAAAGCACTGAGCCAGCTCAGGCGGGCAAATGTTCTCCAAATTAAAATAGAATGTTGTCTTATGTTCGCGAAATTTGTTAAGCGACTTGAAGGTGATGTGTCGCGCATGTGGTTGCTTGCCATCTAAATGATCCCGCACGTTGTGGGCGGACAATTGAATATCCATGATATCGGAAAGCTGGTCATCAATCGAGTCCACCAATTTGGGCGAATTCTTCAGCAAATAGGAGCAGACATCGGCATAAACTGAAACAAATTCAAATCTTGAATATGAAAAGATCTCAAAGACTCTTCACTCACCATTGGGCAGATTTAGTTGCGTGTTTAGCAGTAGAAGATGCTCCAGAGTGCAGTGCAACTGGAAGAGTCGTGACACTCTCTGCAGACTCTCCTGCTCATCAAAATGACTGTTCTTGAAGCCACCCAAATCATCATTCTCATATTTGTTGGCACCGCCGCTGCCGTTTGAGCTGCTGGTTTGATGCAGCAGGGTCTTACGTACGCCACCAAGGGGCATGGCATCGCCAAGCACCGCATTATGCAGAGATTTACGCAACTGCGGCAGACTGGCAGACACAGTCGAGACGTCATTGGAGCCAGCGCCTTCTTTGAGTAGAGTAGGACTGCACACCTTACTCTCGGTGTAAATGAATTCATAGTCTTTGTAAATCTTTTCCAGACCAATTTCCAAAAGTAATTCCAGCGGCTCGGTACCATTTAGACAGGGCATGGCCAGGCGGCGATTGGCCAGCTCTGTAATTATTTCCGCCAGGCGATTTTTATTGGTGGGAGTATTCTAAATGGAATTGAAGGGAAACCTTGACAGCACATGGATCATGGTTTGACTTGGTTAACCTACCACTATATTGCAGCGGGCAGCGCATTGAAATAGCAAGTTAAAGCCCATTTTGAGGTCCTTGTATGAGCCGCAACCTAAGTGAACATGAAATGATTAAGGATGAAAATTGAACAGGTCGAAAGATTCTCTTACACTTGAGCAGCTCCCACAGCTTGTCGGTCAAATCGGTTAACTTTCTTAGCTTGGCCCTCTGCACCACCTCCAAAATATCGAGTTCCGCATTAACATTGCTATACGGTTCCATGAAACCCGTGACATCTGTCATGGTCTTATTCAGCGACTCACGCAGCTCATCCATATCAATGCCACTGCCGCAACGATAGGTGGGTTCCCTGATCACACCCCTCTGGACATCACTCTGATAGCTGACAATGTCATCGCGTATGTAGACCAATATGCGCAATTGATTCATCAAATCCTTCGTCGAAGAACTACAATTGCCCACCCGAAACGTTTGCAACAGATTCACCTCACAATCGATCAAATTGATCAGCTGCGACACTGCGGCTGTGGTGGACCAGGAACAGCGTAAAGTCATCTCAGGACTCACTTGATAGCAATTCTCTATGCAGGTTTCCAGTGGGGAACCAGCGGCCCTCGCATGCTCACGCAGCAATGATTCAACGGTGACCATAGAGGCGGGCAACACTCCCTGATAGCTCACTATGCCGCGGGAGAAGTGCGGCTTCTGGAATTCATATTGAAGCAGCTGCGTCTGGCCAAAATCGCTGCCATCGCAGAGAAACCACACAGAGCCGCAGCCATCGCTGTGTTGAAAGTACTCTGTGCAGATAATGCCGCGCGCCTGATCCACTAGTATTCCACGTTGATATTCCTCCTCCAGCTTCCAGGGATTCACATGCTCCTCCAACTGCGGCAATGATATATCACCAATGGCATCCACCAGGCAGTCATCCTTCAAAGGACTGCCGGTTAAGTCCAAATCCACTGACTGACGCCGCTCCATCAATTTTGTGGGCGTGACCGCCGACGCCGCCTTTATCCCACTGCGATTCTCCTTGTACAGGAACACAATTTTTTTGTCCACCTCCTGGGAGCCTGCAATGTGCAGCAGATAAGAAGGCGGGGCTCCATATGTAATGGTGTATTGTTCTTCATACTTGCGTAGCAAGTTGGCATAAACATTTGCCAGATTTGCAGACATTTTGCTTGATAACTTAACAAAAGCGGCAATTTTTGATAGCGATAGCGATTACAATTCGGCGTTGCCTATCGATGAAGATTCCACTATAGTTAGGGTGACCATTGCTTGTAAATCGGTAGAGAACGAGAAGTAACGGATTTTTAAATGTAATTTGTTTTCTGGTACAAAACTCGGTTTTAAGTCACAAAACTTTTAATGGAAGTGGAATTGGGAACAAGGCTGATAAATAGTGTTTTTAAAATTAGTCACGATGATTCTTAACAGAATTATGAAACACTTATAGAACTTTTACTTTTTGGTATAACTGCTTAAAATATTTTTTCGTGTACTAAAAATGTTTAATAAAATAATATGTGTAATTAGTTACAAAAATTTCAACATGATTCCTTTTACTAAAGGAACAAAAACATGGGCAAAACAATTATAAATTGTTCTAGAATTTTGAAAAAAAAAAACAAATTATTAATTTTATTGAGTAAAGTTTGAGTTTCAAAGTTACACGCCATTTATTTCGGCACAATACTTAATTCAAATAATTCTGTCTATTATAAGCATTCAGATTTTAAAACATGAGAATTTACTTAACTGCTTTCTGGAAATCAGACTTTAATGTTATTGTTTTATGCGAGGTCACGTTTGACATTGAGTTATCAAGTTCCAATGGACCGACTAAATTTAAATTTTTTATGTGTCCTTCTGACACATCCCTCTATGGACCGAACTTGGATTATGGAACATATTGTGGTATTTTAGTAATATTTAAAGCTTTGAAAAAAATGCTTAATAAATTAATTGTTTTATTAACTGACACCTTTTTGGCCAAAATAAATTTTTAATGTGTTTCTTTCATTTGCATCAATTTTTCATTTTAAAATATAATAGCGCCAATCCCATTCCATTATCAGTAGATATTCCAGTTAGCTGTATTTTCCTTTCATTAATAGTATTAGTAAAAAGTTTATAATTTACCAATGTATCTCTCATTAAATCACCAATCCACCATCGATCAATTTAAATTTGAAATCTTTGCGGCACTTATTTTTGGTATTTTTCGGCAGCTACCATTAAAACTGATTAGGTCGTCTGTATATTTGCGGTCATACTAAACAGCTGTTGCTTATCTCAAAAACAATCAAATTTGGTCGCACTAATTTTTTGTTGTTGAAGGTAGTAAGGCACCGCCAGCAGTTTTGAACTATTGTATTCTGTTAGCACTGTTTATTACCAAACAATCGCCATGCCTATTATGTACAATACCGGCGAATGGTTCAAGGTGCGTCCGGACTACTATAGGTAAGTGTTAGCAACATGTATCTGAAATATATGACGCCCCCATTTTACGCACAGAAAAGTGGAACTGGAAACACCCGACTGGCCCATTGATCTAGACTTGGAGTATATGCAGGTGGTGGCTGCTCCCTATGGCGGACCACTGGCAGCCATGCGAGATCCCTCGAAGCTAGTGCCAGTCAAGGGCTCCTCCAGGCCAATGATACGCATCTTTGACACCACCGGCAGAGAGACCGGCCATATCTTGGTAGGTCTGTTGATAATGTGGAGGGAAAGAACCTCAAATATACCTTCTTAATCCACAGTGGAATCATGGCAAGCTAATTGCCATGGGCTGGTCTGATACCGAGGAATTGATATGTGTGCAGGAAAATGCCAAAGTCTTTGTATTCGATATGTTTGGCAAAGAAAAGGAGACGTACACGTTCGGTGACGAGGCCAGCGTCACCAAGATTGTGGAGGCCAAAGTGTTTCAATCCGCTGCGGGCACAGCAGTGGCCGTCATGACCACATCGGGTCGAGTCTTTCTAAAGCACAACAGCAACAAGACGGAGCGCAAGCTACCCGATATACCCAGTAAGATAAGCCAGTCATCTATTAAAGAGTAACACTAAATTCGTACCAAACAGACTCCAACTTTAACTGCTCCTGCTGGGAGATCATAACGGAGGGACGGAACAGCTATTGCCTATTGGGACGCGAACGTGAGATCATTAAGCTGTTTCCTGGCGAAACAGTGGGCACCACAACGGCCAATTTGTTTGAAAAGCCGCACGATCGCATTATCAAAATCTCCGTTTCATATAATCATCAGCATTTGGCGCTGTACACCAACACGGGTCTCCTATGGCTGGGCAGTGTCGATATGCGACAAAAGTATTGTGAATTCGATACGGGACGCAAGGATCTGCCACTACAAATTGAATGGATAATGAACACCCACAATACTGAAGCGGATGCTGTGGTCATCTCGTATCCATCGTATTTGTTAATTGTGAATCGTAATGCCGATCGAAGTGAATTCCCTTATGATCCGGTCATGTTTCTGGTTTCTGAAATGGATGGCGTACGCATTCTCACACAAAGCTCGCATGAGATGATCCAGCGTTTGCCAAAATGTGTGGAGAATATCTTTTCGGTGAACAGCCAAGAGCCGGCCAGTTATTTGTTTGAGGCTCAAAAGAAATTCGAAGAGCAATCGTACAAATCGGATGAGTATTTGAGCATGTGCCGGGACAAGATTGAGCTGGCGGTGAATGAGTGCATCGAGGCGGCTTCCTTTGAGTTCTGCACCGAAACGCAAAAGAGTTTGCTGAGGGTAAGATTAGAGTGTGAACCCACATTAATTGATTTTACTTAATTTTTTTACCTCGACAGACGGCCAACTTTGGCAAGGGCTTTATACCTGGACACAATCCCGATGAATATATGCGTATTATGAAAGTTTTAAGGGTGCTGAATACATTGCGACACGAAAAAATTGGACTGCCGCTTACCTTCAAGCAGTAAGTTGACACAAAGGCTTTTAAAATTGGTGCATCTTTCGTCAACCAGCAACTTCTTCGACGCTTAAACTCTTCATTCTGCGGTTCTGGAGTAGCTTTTATATGCATTTAGAACCGCGCTATTCTACTCTCTTTCCTTAACTTCTGATGTATCTCAAGGTATTCCCTTGGACCATTTCTGTTCTCAACAAATATTGGGTCATCGCTGTCATTCGAATGAATCGATACCGTTTTGAAGAGGTTTTCAGTCATAATTACAGATGCACCATCCTTTATATCCTGTGTATGTCTTGATATTTGACTTAATAACCTAATTTAAACTTATAAAACAGATTTGCGCATCTCCATCCAGAAGTAATTCTGAGTCGTTTGGTCTTCCGCAAGCACTATGCCATTGCCATACAGGTGGCCAAGCATTTGGGTCTACCCGAATCATGGATTCTGGAGCACTGGGCCTATCACAAAGTGATGAATGATCACAGTAAGTTTGTTTGCCTCCATCTTGTCTGTTCTCTTCCATTAATTGTGTCCATTTCTCCAACAGATGACAATGAGGTGGCGCGCAAAATAACCGAGAAATTCAAAAATCCCTCGGTGGAGGGCATTTCGTTTTGCAACATAGCCGCAAAGGCACATGAAAGTGGACGCGATGAGTTGGCCATTAAACTGTTGGAGCTGGAACCGCGTGCATCGCTGCAAGTCCCACTGTTGCTTAAGATGGGCAAATTTGATCGTGCTGTGGCCAGTGCCACGCAATCCGGAGACACGGAGCTAATTACCACAGTTTTATTGGAGATCAAGAAAAACATGATGCTGTCCAATTTGCATGTGAGACGACTTGCACCCCAGTTCAACTTGACTTGAATAATTCTTCTCTTTCCTAGATGACCATAAGCGAGCATCCGCTGGCCTTGAATATGTACAAAAAGATAATGCGTGAATCCAATCGTGCTGCTCTCTATGGCATCTATAACTCCGCGGATGATCAGAAGGCCATTGCCGAGTATCATTTCGAAAATGCCATCGAGAGTGAGGGTTTGGAGTCGAACTTGTCGCTGATTGGCAATGCCTACACCCAGGGACGTTGCACGGTGGAGGCCGAGCTGTGCGCGGATGCAAGTCGCTTGCTAAAGCTACAAAAAACGCTGAGCGTAAAACATAATGCGAACTTGAATGGCCTGTCTATACATGATACCATCTCGCAATTGCTGAAAATTGGTGAACTAAAGGAGGCGGAGCGAATTAAAAGTGACTACAAGGTGCCCGATCGTAGATATTGGTGGCTTCGCATACTTAACCTTGCGGAGCAACAGAGATGGGACGAGCTGGAGAAGTTTGCTAAAAGCAAAAAGAGTCCCATTGGCTTTGAACCATTTGTTGAGGTCTGTCTACAGCAAGGCAACAAGGACGAGGCTTTGAAATATATTTCCCGCTGTCGAGATTCCCGCAGGGTGCATTGGTATATAAGGGCTGGGTAAGTTTGACGATTTTAGTTGATGGCTTGATGAATTGTAAACGGGTTTTCTTACTTGCAGTGTGTTTGAGACGGCCACCGATTGCGCCTTTGAGCAAAGGGATCTGCATAGTTTATACGAGTTGAAGAAAAAGGAAAATGTAGTCAACGATCCGGCATTGCTCAGCAAGATTTGCAACTGCATAGCCATGTTGGAGGCCAGAAAGTGAAGCAGACATTCCCATAGATATATCTGTATTCGTGTGCATATTATAATATTTATTCTTCATCTACCAAAATCGCTGGAATTTTTATTTGGAAGGCCACAGGTTCATGTAAAGGCATTGTCCGTTATGCTGCCGGTATCTGTTAATGGATCTTACGGCAGAGTCACAGTCTATCCGCTGTGAAGTTCTAATGACACATCTACGGATGAAAATTCTGGATCCAAGAGCAAAGTTCTTGATCTAAGTATGGATTCTTTATCCTGTTTTTCTTGATTTATACTCAAATACTCCACTTGGCTAGATGGATTTACTTGTTTTGAAGATAATGACGATATAGCCGGCACTTCTTCAGGCAAACAAGCAAAGTCTATCGATGAGGGCTCAACGCTCACCAGGAAAAGGAAGCTTCAAGGTGCCACAATGCACCGAGCATCATCGTCAAATACTCAAAAGACCTGGGGAGAAACAGATTTCTAAAACCAAAGCTATTGCAATTGCCCGTCCTGTCCGTATTAAGCGCATTAAGGACAATATCAATACACCGCCAAATGTGCACTCCACCAAGTACACTCGAGAATAAGCCTTGGCCCTGTTTTTGGACCTGGGATTTTCTAAGCAGAAGTATAAAAAGATGAGGAACTCGTTAAGGAAGCGCAACGTGAACATTCTTCCCAGCTACGAAGACAAGCAAGGGTTTAGTTCCGATGAAGGCCTAGTAAGAGATGCGAACATGAATTTTTCCATTGCATGCGAGACTCAGATGTATAGAATTTATGCTTAAATTGGCAGAAACTCTTCCACAAAGAGAAAACAACTCTGATGACATAAAATCAATGGAAAATAGAAGGAAACAGGAAGTGTCTGGCGGAGCTGGGGCTACAAGTCGACTGCCCGAAGCAGCACTATTGAAACACGAATACTGGAAATACATGCCGGATATTCCCGGAATTCATTAAACGGCTTAAGATCATTCTCGATGTATTAAGCTGCGGCAAACTCTTTTACGTACAAAGTATTCCGAGAAAAAACTCACTTTTACTGTCAATAAAATATTAAATCATGGTGAGCAGCTAGTACAACAATTTTAATAGATGGGAGAGCTGTCAGAGGAAGCTCAAGGATCTGAAAACATGTAAAATATCTTGTCATCAAGAAAACACCGACCTTTTCAATATGTTGTCGGTCTTCTCTGATCCTCGTAACTCCTCTCTCAGACACATCCAGCTATTAGAGGAGTTAACCAACGAATATTTATCAGAAGTCTGTAATTTGAATACCTATATTGTCAACCTTTTCGAAGAAAATTAATCATTCCCAAGTTAGAAATAATTTTTTATGGAAATACCTTTTTTTTTTAGTAATTTTAAACAGACTAACTTAATTTTTCTATATCGATGTAGAAAAATACAAATATTTAGCCTATTTCATACAACTTTCATCTTTGGCAGCCGATCCTGAGTCACCCTGGTGACCTACAAAGATGAATTTTTCAAATATCTCTTTTATAAAACTTTAAGTTCCAGTTTTGGAATCGAACGATATAGCTGAGAACAAAATTTATGGACAAAATAAAAAAAAGTTTGATTTAGAAGTTTGTTTTCAAGGACAGTTTTATTATACATATAATATGTATATGTAGTTGTATGTATATGTATGTATGTAATAGATCACATAAAGCAAAAAGAGAATATTTTACTACCTTTTTTTTAATTTTATTTTTCCTTGATTAATTGTGGTTGATGATGCGTGTGTTTTCTGTTGAAGGTTGCTTGATGTTTAACCCGTTTCTAATTCACTTCAAAGTCTCTAAAACTTCAGATCGTGTTACAATGTTAGTTCAATTTCTGGATGATTTATAGTTAATTCTCTACATATAACTATAGTTTTGTATTTAGTAAACTAACAGTACATTATATATAGGTAGAGTAAGAATATATGAACTATTCATCGTTTATAGAATTACCGTCAAGAATCTTATGTTTTTGTTTTTGTTTTTTTTTGTTAATTTTACATACATATATTAAATATATTTACGAACATAACAGCAGTCTTATATATAGAAATATACATATGAAATTTTATTGTTTTCATTACATGGAGGGAGGGAGGGGGAGTTGTTGAGTTGATTTCCGAAAATGCCCGGTTGGGAGTGGGAGTGGATAGGAGGGGCAATATAAAAATTGTTTAGCTGGTCGCTTAAGCGTGAGGTCTCTTGCATATACATAGTTTATGTTGGTTTCTTGTATGTAAATAGGGGACGCAGAAGTCTACTTAACGTGGTTCTGCCTGACGCTGGGCGTGTGCGAAATGCGCTGTGTTGAATTTGAATTCTTTTGTTTTGGCGGCTGGCGACTTATTATTATATGTTTGTATGTAATTATGGTAGTATGTGGTAATAATTGTGTGTATATATAGATTTTTGTTTGTTCTTTTTGGTTGGGGTTCGTAAATAACAATGTTAGCAGAAACAATGTGAAAGAGTTTATATGCTTTAATGGGCCTTGTTGTTCAGTTTGCTCACCAACCTGGAGAAGTGAGCAAACTGAACAAGTCAGCAAAGTTGATACTGCAGTTTAACCAATAAATTAAAAATTGTTATTATTAATAGAATTTTGTTTTACATTTAAATCAATTAAAGATCATGGTCTGTAGAGCTCTTATACTAGTTCTTGTAGTGAAATCTAAAAATATTATGGATTACTAACACAAATTATTACTAATCCCAAATAATATCCCATTAGGTTTATAAGTATAAGTATAAGAGCTATATGACCCGCTCATGCTAGGTTTATGCTTGATTTGCTTATCATTTAACATTGAGGCCCGATTTCACATCTTCTACATAGCCTAAGTTGAGAATATATTATCTCTTTTAAAACTACATTTTATTATCGGTTGTGTCTCAGAAATCTCTTAAGATTTTCCTATCAATGCTTGTGAAATGTCACCAAAATGCTGGGCTACTAGCTTAGATGAAGAAATATTAGAGACTTACAAACGACAAATCAATAGCAAGTAGATTTGGTGAGTACGGTGCCCTTCTCTATAATCTAGTAGCCTGCAACTTTGGTGTTATTATACAACTAAAGTTCTCCTAGTTTAGTCCAAAATTGAGTCGTTTATACGAAAATTCCTAGATATTTCTGGGACACCCCTCGATAAGATGCTAATATTTTGTGTCAAATGAATTAAGTTTACTAATTTGATGATTTTTGTTCATTTTGTAGAATTTATTTGAATAAAATTGTAGTTTATAGCCTTGTTTCTAGTGCCAATTCACTGAATGTTTTGTTAACATTTTTTAGGTGTATTTTCTTTCGGTTGAATACCCCTGACGAATGTTTAAGTCACTGGTACTACGTTTATGCTTTCAAATTCATGAACTCTTCAATTTATAAACATTTGCTTTTCTGTTTCACAGAGTATATATCAGCGCATATTTAACCCTATAAAGGACACTTACTTCAACACTATCATAACTCAAAAAACACGATTTTTGAGCTAATAATACAGAAATATGCCCTACATCGCGTTCTATATTGTGGAAAACTTTCTTACACCTATCTGTTAAAGTTTTCGAGTGAGTTAAAAATATGTCACAATACAATTTTCATGTCATGTTCCATCAAAAACGACATATCTGAGTTATGCTGCATATAATAAAATGCATAGATCCTGCGATTTTTTATTAAAACATCATATTTTTATATTTCTTTAATCAGCATTTCTCAAATAGAATATTTAACCAGACTGACTTGAAACTAAAATAACTATTTTCGCAATGTAAAATCCATACAGAACTTAAAGCTCGATTTTCACAAAATGGACTATTTTAAGGTTATGACAGTGTTAAAGCAAGTGAGCGATATATACTTGATCATCAACAACTGTCCGTCTGTATGAACGCACAGATCTTGGATGTGGTAAGAGATAGAGGTGTGACATGTATGGGACATATGCTTCTTATGCTTGCGGGCTATAAAGTTTATTTTCCATTTTGCCACGATTTCTTCAGCCCTTGCAATTTGAAAAAAAACCTCGTAACTCCCATAAGTTCGTACCTTCTGTACATATTTAGTAATCAGCATAGGATGAACGGGAGTCTAGTTATGAGGAAAAATATTGAATGTGTATACACTTTCGTTAAGAAAAAGGATATCACAGTCAAGCTGGACCGCCTTTATTACTGGTTCTACGACTTTCCAAGTGGAAAATGGCTTCGTCCCAGTAAAACATTTTGTTTCAGCAGATTTATAGCCTCCTTCAACTGTTTGGCTTTTTCTGCGATTCGGTAAAAGTCTAGACCCGTGTCCTAATCTTCGGTATCACTAAATCGGGCTTTAAATCAGCTATTGTGACGTTTGATCTAAGAGCAAACTGGTTGCTAAATAGATGGTGAAGTTAGGAGCTAAACATTGTCACATATTCTTCCATGTTTGAAAGGCGATTTCACAGGTAGAGTCCCACACTTAGAGAAAAAAAGATAATTTTATAGGTGGATCAACCTGTTTTATGAAACAACTTCGATAAGAATTAAAATTCTTGATGCAAGAGCTTCTATACTTGAAGCAAGTACGGAACATTTCCAAATACAAATCGCAAATGACACAAGTTCGACAAAAATGAAATTCTTGATCCAAGAGCGATATTCTTGGTCCAAGAATGAATTTTTGATCCAAGAGCTTTTATACTTGAAGCAAGTACGAAACAATCTCAAATTCAAATCTTAAATGACACTAGTTAAAGAAGGATGAAAATTCTTAAATTTTTTATCCCGTTTTTTCTTGATTCAAGAGCTTTTATACTTGAAGCAAGTACGAAACATTCTCAAATTCAAATCTCTAACACAAAAATTGCTCGCTACTTATTTGTAGACCTATTGATAAGCTGGATTAAGCCGGCTCAAGCAAAATTTAAAAAAATAAAAATTGAATTGGAAAGTAAGTAAATTTTTTGTGATATGTTAGCTCAAATCTACCAAAGAAAAACATTGGTTTTGTCCTTAAGCGTAGTTATGTTTATCAGGCCTGTTCCGTTTTTCAATTTTGAAAAATTTTAAAGATCACCTTGATTCTTTATCAAAAAAATGCAACATGTGAAAAATTCGAATTCACTAAGTGAAAACCGGAACATGCCAATATGTTTACGTTTAAACACTCAAAATTTACCGTGCTAAATGCCCTTTTAAGTATGCTATGCTACTGAGAAAAATATTCCTTTTTTTTTACTTAGCTTAATACAAAATTCTGTTGTAAGATCTGACTGAATATACAGTGCGGATTATGTATGAAGCTGCAATAGCTGTCATATAAAGTTGGCATAGTTTTAAGGGCATTAATCATGATCAATTTGAAGTGTATTAACATCCAAAGAGGTCTGGTCTCAGCAATAGAAGCGCCAAAGGCATTTTTACAGGGTGAGTGGAATTGGTTTCCCTGACTTTAATGGTTTGTTTTATGAATTTTATAGAATATTAAAAAGGAATGGGTTTGGCCAATCAAAACCATTTAATCAACAGTTCATTGTTTAGGTTAGTGTTACTTTGTAGAACAAAACATTCTCATTTTTGTGTTTGATTACCAGTGAAACAACAAGGCTGTGAATTGGTCAAACATGGCCCAGGTTTACAAATTTATAAAAAAAATCTTAAGTTGTATGCCATAAACTAAGTCTCGAAACGAGCTTATATTCAGATTGATATTTACGAACCCGCATATTTCATTATTTATTTATATTTTTTTGTTCTTTCGTTTTCATTTCATGCAGAGATAAGGAACCCAATTACTTGACGCATGCATAAATACTTTCAATATATATTTTGCGTTGCAGATTTTACATTTAAGGACGATCAAAACGTTTTTGAAATATACAATTACTACAAGTACACATAAATTTGTACAATTACGTTCACACGCACATACATAAATAAACACGTTATCCCACAAAGTTTATAAATTAATTATACCATATATTAGAATTATATGTGTATATTTTAATGTATATTATGTGTAATTACAATTATAATACTATAACTATCATAGAGTTATTGTGGTTGGGTTCTAAGCGGAAACATTTTCCAGTTTCTCCAGCATCTCTCGGGAGGGAGCTTCCATAATCTTTAGCTAGCTAGTTTGATGTTGAATTTTTCTTTTCTCTTGCATATTCGACAATTGGTTTGTAATAAGTTTACAAACGGTTTTTGCTAATTTATATTTAATTTAAGAAAATGTTGTCCAATTTGTTTTTTGTTTTTGTTGAAGAATATCGAAATCAAAACATTTTTAATTTAACTACAATAATGACTAGTCGAAGAAGGTTCTTCAAATGTATTTACTAAATTTTGTGTGTGTGGGTTAATAATTTTGTTTGTTTTTTGTTTTTGTTTTTAGGAATTATCTAAAGCAGTTTTCTAGAGGCGGGTAGGGGGTGGGGGGAAAGGTCCAATTATGTACACAATTCTGATTTGAGATTAATTATGTAAGTGTTGTGATATTTTGATAGTTTGCGAAATGCATGGAATTTGTAGATTTCAGTTTTTATGATGGCTTCTCTCCTCTGCCTTATTGAGGAATCCTCTTGCTCTGCCTTTTTTAAATCACAGCCAACTCTCTCTCGTTCTGTCTGTTCAATTGATAGTTTTCTTGTAGAGATTTTGATTTTGTTGTATGTGAAGTGCACACATTTGGCCACCCACAGCAGCAACAGTTCGCAGTCCCCCACCAGGGGCATTATTGGCCAACTCAATATGATCGCCGCCATTGGAATTGGCGTTCGCCGCCGCCACTGTTTTGGCTGCACGCAGATTGGAAAAGAATTTCTCCTTGATGGCCAGGGCGGAATACTTGTGCTCGATAAATGTGGGCGAAATCTGCATGGTTGCTGCTGCTGTTGCGGCTGATTTGGTGGGGGGCGTCGTCGTGGCGTTAGCTGCTGCTGCTGTGGGCCGTTTGACGATGCTGTTGCTGTCGCTGCTGCTGTTGATGTTGTTGTTGTATAAGCAGGAGTAAGAGGTTTCTGCAATAAGTAGAGAGAAAAGGAAATAGAAGTAACGAAAAAAAATACAAAACCAAAAAAAAAAACAAAAGAAAGAAACGAAAAGTAAATAAAAATATTGCACTGAATTAAAAAGATTAGACAAATTTTTTGTTTGTTTTTTTTTTGTGTACATTTTCTTCTTAAGAGATGACGCTTAAATTAAATTCATTTTGCTAAAGCTTACAATATTAATAATACTTTTTGTAGTGTAGTAAAAAAAGGTGATTGAATGGAATTGAACTTCAAATGTTACTTTTTTATTACATTTAAATGTTTCGTCGTCGCGCGCTTCGTCTAAATTAATATTTAATAGAGGAGATCAGCCGTTAATTAAGAGTTAAAGTTAAAAAATATACATCAAAAATTGATATTGCACAATCAATGCGATTCGTAAACCAAAAACTAAAAGCAAATTAAATAGCAGTCTACAAAATGTTTTCCAATTGTTGGTTGTGTTTTGGTGAGTGATTTTCTGGCTCTTACGAGGAGAGTGAAGGGCAAACTGGATGGATCAGAGGTCAGAGAACTGGAAACTGCAATCAAACAAAGTCAGCTGCAACTACTCAATAGGGTATACCATCCATATCAGATCATAGTTGAATGAAAGATTATTGAGCCCCGGGGCTGAAAACTTTGAATTTTCAATATTTATCCAAAGAAATTGGGCTTCAAGTAACCATATTATGTTGATGACATAATTTCGCAATAAATATGTGAAACCCTGGGGCTGAAAACAGACATTTTTGATGTTGTCATGGAAGTTACGGTATGCTACATTTTAAGTTCTCGGATGGCAACCTTAAATCATGAAACCTCAGACCTGGACTCGAACCTGTTCGGTTCAAAACCGGTGTGCAGCCCTGGATACTTTAGTATTCTGATATTTTGAGAAATAGGGACAACACTAGTCTAGACTCCTATAGTCCAATATACTGTGAATTTTCAATTAGAGTAGGGAAGTTTCTGTGGACTGAGGCGCACCCAATCATAGCCACTGTTTGAACTGTGTGAGTCCAAGACTTTGGATCAAAGAACTGTTAAGATAAGAACTAAACAAACGTGAATTAGTGAATTCGTTTAGACTTCAAATTAAACTAAAATCATATTTCATTCATTTGGCAAAGGCAAGAAATGAGGAAAATGAATGCGTACGACTTAACCCCTCATCGCAGATCCCAAATTCTCTGATCCATCCAATCCAATTCCCTTATCTAAAATTAAAATTCTAGTATATAAAGTTCGAGAATGTTTGGAAAGTGTGTGTGTGTGTGTTTGAGTGAGTGAGTGAGGGTGTGTGTTTTCTTTCTTTTGATCGTATACATCTAAAAATCATGGACCAAGTTCCAGTGTCAATTTGCGATGCATTAATAGCTGTTTGAGTATAGGCTACGTTTCAGTGTTGACGACGCCAGCGCCGACCACTTCAACGGCTGCCACAGACACGGTCACAAGCTTATCTTCTTTGGCCTCAGTGGAGACAGAGGCTGCTGCTGCTCCTGCTGTTACATCAGTTGGCGTTTGTTCATCTGTCTCCATGGGCTCCACCAGCATGGTGGTAAGTTTTTGCTGCGTGCAATGGGGTTGGGGTGTGGGTGAGCTGCTTTTACTGCTGTTGCCACTGAGGCTGCTCGTGGGACTGATTGGCAAGACATGTGTTTGTGTTGGTGGAGGGGGTTGCTGTTGTGGTTGTGCCTGAACTGTGGCAGTGGTCTCCTGTTGTAGCAACAGTATGTTGGTTTTTGGCTTCTGTTGGAGCTGCTGCTGCTGCTGCTGATTGTTAGTCGTGGTAAAGGTCAGCGTTTGTGTGTTTTTGGTGGGTGAAGTTGCGGGTGTGAGTATGCCCAGATTTACCAAATTGGGCAGCGGCATTTTGTTGCTGTTGTTGCCATTTGTGGTTGCTCCACCATTGGCCACATTTGTGGCCAATTTGAGTATCCGAGTTGCCGTGGCATTGGCCGCCATTAAATTGCTAACAGACTTGGCATTATTGCTGTTGTTGCTGATGTTGTTGCTGGTTTTAATGGATACTAGACCGAGTGTGCTGCGCATTAAATTGTTGTTGTTGCTGTTACCTGTTGCTGAGCTGCCATTCTGCTGGTGTTGTTGCTGCTGCTGCTGCTGGGTGGGAACATTTGTCACTGTCAACTGCTGCAACATGTTGTTGCCGGCATTGTTGTTGTTGTTGTTGCTGCTGGACAAACTGCTGCCCCCATGACAACTGCTGGCGCTGCTCGACATGTTGCTTATGCTCGACGGACTCAGCGATCCCAGCGACTGTGAGGGCGAATTGCTGCGCTGCATGAGAATGGGCGTGTGTGGCGGGGCTGTTGGCGGATTGGCATTGGGTATAATGGCCGCTGCTGCAGCCGCTGCATTCGCCACCTGCTGAGTGGTCAACACACTCTCCGGCTGTGTGTTGTGGGTAAGCAGTGCATGATTCTTCAGGCCCTGTGCCGTCTTGTAGCTCTTGCCGCAATGACACTTGTAACCCTTGCGCACTCTGTAGGTAAAATTATGAGAGGTTTAGTTAAAAAAGGATTTGAGCTCATCCCCAATGTCACCCACCTGCCATCCTTTTTGTGGCCGTTCTTCGAATGATATTTAATGCCATTCACATTCTTGTAGCGCTTCTTGCAGCCAGGCACAGGGCAGGCGAATGGTTTCTCATTGCCTGGCGTGCCATTGCTTCCGCCTCCAGAATGCCTTGGGGAATGGAACAACAAAATAGATAACTCAGTTGAGATAAATGCTCCGTGCCACTAACCTGCTGCCATAGCGCATGATAAACTCTGAGCTAAACTCTTCGGTGGTCCAGGAATCATTGCTGTCCTCCGATTCGGTGACAACCATTTCATCTTCATCCATTTCGCTACCTAAAAGGCAAAAGCTCAATTCAACCTACAGTCCTTCAGCTGAATTGAATGAGCAACTTACCTGTGGGTGTATTGCTGCGATTGGATGAGGACATGCTGTAACTATGATGCTTAATAGCCAATTTTCGTTTGAGCTCCACATTCCCCGTGCCATGACCGCCACTGGTATTGGTGCCGGTGCTGTTGGTTGTTGTCGTTGGATGGGACAGAAATGTGGAAGCCTCCTTGCGGGTATCTTCCGAAATGAAACGCAGGACATAGCTTAGTGGCAAACATGCAGGCTGAGCCTGCTCTTTTTGTTCCACCACCTTAGGATCATAGTCTGCAAGTGGACGAAATGAAAGGGATTAGAATAAAGTGGAAATAGTGGACAATATTTCAATTGAAAAGATCTCAAGAAGGTCTCAAAGGAGCAGATAGTTTTGTTTCTTTTTCAAAGAGTCGGTTTTTACTTCAAGTTTCGGTTCGAGTTCGATCTGGTCGTCTTTCAATATCAATTTATCGACTTCCTTCGACTTGGGAATCCCAACTGTTTCCAATTCCGATCGATTCGGTTATGAGATTTTGATTCATTGGCCATTTTAGCTGATATTTGGACAGTAATTGTGAAGCAGTGAATGTTTGAGTATCCGAGATTATTATTTTACCTCAGTAAAATTGATATATGTGCAAAATGTTTTTTTTTGCCATTTCTTATGAACCAACAGTGATTGGAAAGGTACTCATTTTATTTTTAACTAGGTAGCTAAATAAGGTAACTAGAAGAAGAATGCGCACAACACCACATTGTGTAAATTTTAAGAAGAATGTAATCAAGTTATGGCTCACCTTATCTACTTGCCACCGATTAATATGCCATTTTTGGGTTTATATGGTTGCTAACGGTTGGCGACCGCGCCAATCAATTTAGCTTTTCAAAAATGACAACAAAATTTGCATTGAAACAAGTTTAAGCATTGTAAGTATACCCAGACGAAATCATTATTACTAAAATATTAATATTTATATGCAACTCAGTGCTGTGTGCGACAATGACGCATATTTAAAGTAGGTTATTGCTGTACAGAGGGTAAGCCCCGAGCACATGTGTGTGTCTGGTAGTGCGCACATAGCTTATCTTATCACGGCAACAACAATTAAAAGCATAAGCTCAACGTTGGCCTAATCAACCACAAATGCATAATAATGTCGCACAGGTGACTTGTTGTGAGCGCCAACCGTTCAGCATTTGCCACCAGATGCAAGCAAATCGAGCACACTCTTTATTCCTCAATTAAGTCATTTAAGTGCGTAACTGTGTCATATCACTTGGGGAGGCCCCCCTTCAGCACTGATTGACGCGTTCAATGACTAAACCGAGATTTGGTATAATTATATTTCTATTGATGGGCATCAAATGAATTGACGTGTAACCACAAAACATATGGCCACAATATAACCAACTATGAAAGCATATGCTCTACCCACTCTTATCAGAGGGAAGGATGGCTACAATCAATCGATGACACAGAAAACGTAGAGAAATACGAGGGCAGTTTGATAAGTAGGGTGGAAAAAACATGTAAAAAACAGCATTGAAACCACCACTTAGACCACCAATTCCCGCATTGAGTAGAACTGATCGGGACCCACATCAAACTAAAGGTCATATTCAAGGACTGAAAGTGAAACACATTCGTAGGAGACAGTGGAGGTTACGAAGGTTAAGGCTGCGTAGGATGATCCTTGATTGGTGGGTATAGGGATATCTAAAACGTTAATCCTTCGCTTTATAATTGCTTGATATTAGTCAATTAGCATAAAATGGTTAGCAAATTTAACGCCTTGATCAACGGAACTTGTACAGCTAGTACGATTTCCGATTGATATTTGCTAATTGGTTTTCTTAAAATGAATTTTTAATTTTAAATAATATGCACAAGAATTATAAAAACAGATTCTAAATAATAAATAATATAAACGAGTTGGCAGGGTCATGCTCATTCTCAAACCTTAGCTGAGTAAGGCCTATGAGAATCACCTATGAAATACTCTCAGAGCACGAATCAACACGACTTGCAGAGAAAAAAGTTTAATTGGAAACAAGGACGATGAAAAGCTGTATTTTGGTCAAAATGAGGGAAATCTTGACACAGCTGTAAGGAGGAGCAGAATTGCCAAACAGCCCTCGTATGGTTAATTTCTACGCATTTTCGAAAACACCTGCTCCTACATAGATATAGTATATTGGTCCCTCTTCAAAAATGAGTTTAGAACGCCTTTTTGGCCTACGGCGTCATTTGCAATGGCGGTCAAATCAGTTCGTCACATTTTTTTTTTTTATATTTCATTTCGAATTTATTGTTGTTACTTATTTGTGTTGATAACCTTAAGCTGTTTTTTCTCTCGCTCCGGCTCTCTCTCTCTCTCTTCCAAATGCCTGGGCTAGGTGACACTTGGTCCAATGGTTTGTTTATCAAATTGCAACGCATTTTGCTGGCTATACTAGATATAATATTCATACATACAAACATATAGACATGAAAAACAAACACAAAATAAACGCAGATGCCGCCGCTGCCCGTTATTCCTGTTATTGCTTCGACGATGTCGTCTGTCTGTGAGTCATATGCACTTGTTGCAGAATTTTTAGCAGATAATTATACACTTATACGTGCATACATCCTAGAGTTGGGCGCGTGTCGTGCTTTTCTTTGTGGCAAAGACAGGCACGACTCAACACGACTTTCGTACGAGCAAGTGCGTGTCCGTTTGAAGCGACAAGATACGACATAAGTCGGATACTACTTAATTCCACTGGCTTAAAATAACATATTTTTGGTCCAGACTCCGGAGTAAAAAACTGTAGTCTTGAAAAGAGTTGAACACCTTACCGAAAAAATTCCATGAATTTAATAAATATAGGAGCGAAGATCAAGCTTAAGAAATAATGACGTGCGTGTCGTGATGTGTTTACAAAATGTTTGACCGTGCGTTTGTTATGTGTGTGACACGCGCCCATCTCTAATACATGCAGACACACACATGCATGCAAGTATACAAGTGAATTTGTTTAAACAAGCGGTTCTCGCTTTGCTTGTCCAATACAAATGAAACAAGAGTATTTTGGCTGAAATTTGATAAACAACAGCAATCAAATCTAACCAAGTCATTGACTTAAAGCCGATTAAAGCGCGCGCGCTCTTTATGGTTATCGATAACATACTCATGGCGCGTGTATCTTATGTGCATATATCTCCCCCTAGCATACATAAGTACAGATATGTATGCCTTAGTTTTCTGGGGCACAACAGGTGCCCAGTGCCTGGCAACTGTGCTGCAGCAACAACAACAACCAGAACAGCAAAGGACAAACGTTGAAGGTCTACCTTCTGTTTGTTGCCAGGGCAGAGAAGCAGCAGCGCCAACGCCCCATCGCCGTTTGTTTGATAAGACGAAATAAACAGCAGCGCACATTACGCCCACGCATCAAATGTCCTTCGAGATAATGAAATGATAGGCATTTATAAGCCGTGCGCTTGCTCACGTAATGGAACGAAGCTGAAACTGACATGGATATGTGGGATACAGGGCAGATACATAGCTTTATGTAACGCCTGGCCCGGGCAGCCAAGCGTCTGTGTGTGTGTGCGTGTGCGTCTGCTTTGACCGTTATCAAACAGCTGCCAACGTAACTGTAACGCAGTCAGCTGAGCCTGAGGGTAGACACCCCTATATGGGAAGCACCACCACATTTAACCCACCCCTCCCCCCCCTTAAAGCAGACACATAACGCACCACCAATTTCACCCCCTCCCTCCAGACGCAATTGAAGCCAAGTGGCAACACTGAGCTTAATTTTATTGATTTTCATTGCCGGAGTAGCTACAACAGAAGCAGCAGCAGCAGCAGCCGTACCTGGGCTTAGCCCACGAAGCTAAAATTAGAACTAAGTGTGTTTCATTTTGTAGGTTATGTATGAACTTGGGGACCCACAACCTATTTATTGACCAATATCACATTTCACAGGATTAATTAGAAATATGTTTGATTCAACCCCGGCTGCTCCAACCATTTAATTTAAGGGGGGTTATGGTTTTATAACTTTCGGCCCTGTTCCGAATTGCGAATCGTAACGTAATCTAGTTAGTAGTTTGAGGAAAAGAGGAATTGCTTAAGCAGTTGAATCCGATTGCTGAATTCCAAGTGAGTTCAATTCGTCAAAAACAGGCGACCCGACCCGAAATTCGGAGCTTAAAAATAGAAAAATGGAAGAAAATTAACTTCGATTCGGCCGAAGCTTGTATACCCTGACAGTTTGTATAATTACTTTTAAAAAAGTATCATCCAAAAGGTTTATATTCGCTGACCAAAAGATGACGCCTCTACTATGATCATTTGGCTGGCCAGTTGATTCTTTGACAGCTATATGATAAATTATAATCATCCGATTTTGATAAAATGCTATAATATTGTGCTGAAGCAGATTATAATAATAACTGGGTAAGTTTAAAGACGCCAAAAATGTCAGAGAAAACAAATTTTCTCACTAAAACTGGGTTTTCGACCGATCATTCCCATGGCAGCTGTATGCTATGGTCATCCGATTTTGACACAACTTTGTACAATTGTGTTAGACTACAGAAAATAAATAAATGCAAAAATTTCTGACGCTTCTGAAATTCAAAATTCTAAATATTCCATATCCATAATAAATGTATCGAATCGAGCGATATACGATAATATCTTTGTATTACGAAGCTCTCACAAGTACATGTGGATTTTATCAATAGTGCTTTGACAATGATTTGAACAAAACCAGTTGCCCTGGATCTAAATTAAACGTTGAGTCCTTTATAGTCGAATTTTAGAAACTCCTACTTTGCTGCTTAAGTATGTCAACGTGCTGTTTTGATTCGTTTATACTGTGTACTAGAGATGAGCGCGTCTCGAATATTTTGAACACGACACGACTCTAACCCGACTAGCGTGTTTCAAACACGCACATTGCACGCACGGTCAAAAGTGTTCGGAGCATGCTGAAGCATGGTTTGCCATTGTTTTAAGTTATCTGCCATTTCCAAATAAGTACAGGGTGCGCCATATAAAGTGTCGGTATGGCAACACTGAATAACTTTGACATTTACCAACCGATTGCTTTTGTTAGACATGTTTTGGAAACATCAATCTAGTACAATTTTGACCATGGAACGCTTCACACCAAAACAACGTGCCGAAATAGTGACGCTGTTCATCGAAAATAATCGTTCAATTGTGCTAACAATTGGAAACAAATTTTGATGACCGATGAGGCCCATTTCACGCTTTCTAGTGGTGTTAATAAGCAAAATTGTCGCATATGGGGCACGGAAAATCCACACCGCATCCATGAAATACCTTTACACGTCCCTGGACGCCTGGTATCAAAAAGAGGCGATATTGACTGGCCACCCAGATCTCCAGATTTGACCGCCCCAGACTTCTTTTTGTGGGGCTATTTAAAAAGCAAGGTTTACGCCAGCGATCCACAGACCATTGAAAAGCTTAAGGCCAACATTCGTGCCGAAATCGCCACTTTATCGACTGAGACGCTCGAAAAAGTGATGGAAAATGCCGCAAAAAGGGCACATTTTGTTGTGGCCAATAAAGGCGGTCACTTGATTGATGTGGTGTTCAAAAAGTAGTCGAAATAAATTGTACAGGACCAAATTAAAGGAACAAGATCAACATATAGCAATCGGTTGTTTGTTTTTATATTTATTCAGTGTTGCTATACCGACAATTTATATGGCGCACCCTGTAGAACATCGATTTTTATTTTAAATTTGAATATTGACTCCGCTATTTCCCAAATCTATGTTTTTTAATTTGGTTTTCATCAAATTCTTGTAATTTTCAGTTAAAGTCCTTGTGTTATCTATAAAATAATCTGCTGTCATGGGTTAAACTATTGACTAGAGTTAACGTTGTTTCTCTGGACTTATATAAAACGTTTAAGAATATAACTAAAAATAATTTTTTAGTATCTTTTGTTGTGTTAAGTTTAATTGTAATATTGTGTTATTATTTTAGTATCGGCTTGCCGAGATTTCTTTAAAAAAACTTACACTCAGAAGCACGCACGAAATTTAACCTTGCAACCAGGGCTGCAAACCCAAAAAATTTCGTGGATCTCCGGCTCGCAGGTTCGAACCAAAATTTACCAATGGTTCAGGTTCAGAATTTTGAGGTTCAAGGTTTTTGGGGCAAGGTTTTGGTTCGAACCTTGGTTCAGCCAAGCTTTATACATGTTTATATAGTAATCGACCTAAAACCGGCATAAACTGTTAGGGAATTGTCTCGATTTTGGGTTGGGATGGGATTTCACAATACTTTATATAAATAGAAACACTTTCATACAGCTCATGACCATCAAAGAAATGACAATGTGTTTCCACTTATATAAAGTATTGTGACGAAATAAAAACTTCGAAGTTCTGGATACAGCCCTTAAAGTAAAATTCAATTTCGTAGTCCACATACGAAATGTGTTAATTGTTGTTAAACCGAACCGAAATTTTGGGTTCGAACCGGTTCGGTTCAAAACCGGTATGCAGCTCTGCTTGCAACACGAACACGGCTTGTTGAGTCGTGCGTGTGTGTGAGACACGAAGAAAAACACGACACGCGCCCAACTCTAGTACAGACTTAATTACGACTTTCTTAATTGTTGTTTTTTTGGTCCTGTGGGAAACTGAAAGAATGTCTGTCAGATACGGATTCAACTAATTGGATTTGTCAATAAGCCTTTGGCCTAAAGTCAAGACATTAACTGGCGATTTATTAACTTTTTATAAACTAAACTGGTTGTAGTGCAACAGAACTAAAAATGGCGCTTTGTTAAGTATTAAAACAAATTGTTGACGAAGTTAAAAGCACAACACTTTTTTAACAGCCGCTCACGCCTTTCTCCATTAAACTAAGCTCGGTTTCGTCCTTTGGGACTGATTAAACCAAATTTGTGTATGCAATTGATACCTAAGAAGGCACCGTATACTATTTGGTGCCCTTAAAGATAGGCATTGAGTTTTGTCGATAGCATGGGTAAAATTTAATGTGGAAAAAATGCGAAAACGAGAAAGCTAAGCTAACTTCGTCTGTGCCGAAGTTGTTATACCCTTGCAAGTGCTCGCTTAAATTTTTCAAAAAATACCCATATTCCGACCGATCGTTCGTATGGGAGCTATATGATATAGTCATCCGATTTGGCCAAAAATTTTAAAATTTATGTGAAAGCATGTGAAACAAACAAATACAAAATTGCAGGATGCCACCATTAAAAACAAAAAAGTTTTTCTAACCAAGACTGTTTTTCAGACCAATCTTTTGTATGGCAGCTATACCATATAGTTGTCCGATTTGGTAGAATTATAAAAAAACATAGAAATCATACGATTACCAAGTTTGGAAACGTTTGCATTGAAAACAAAAAGCTTTTCTCACTAAAACTAGTTTTCCGATCGATTGTTCCTATGGGAGCTATGAGATATAGTCATCCGATCTGGTCGGTTCCGACATATTAGTAGTGTGCAGCAAAAAGAAGACTCTGGACAAAATTTCAGCTCGATAGCTTTAAAACTGAGACTAGTTCGCGTAGAAACAGACAGACAGACGGGCGGACAAAGCTCAATCGACTCAGCTGGTCACCCTGATCAAGAATATATATAGTTTATGGGGTCGGAAATGAATATTTCTATGCGTTGCAAACTTCTGGGCAAAATTATAATACCCTTTGCAAGGGTATAAATATGGTTATTTTATATTCCAGATATGTACACCGGTTCTGATCCGAAAACCAAACCATAAACCACAAATCAAAGCGGTTCGGTTAAGTTCACAGACGAGTTTTAAGACAAAAATAGTTTTAAAATTTGTATCATGTATCTTAAATAAGTTCTTATGACAGTATCATATATAATCAAAAATAATGTAAAATTAAATGGATTTTAGCAGTTAAATAAAATATGATTTAAAAAGATAATTCATAGAAGTATCGAACAAATTCAATCGATTGAGTTTTATTTGTGAGACCAACTAAGAAGAAGACTTATCAGCTGTATGAAAAAATCAGAGATATTCAAACAGATCCACCGTTTGGATGCATCTCTCAAATTCAACGTCCATAAGGAATACACAAACCTTATGATATATCTTAAAAGCAGAGCTGCAAATCTTCAAATTTTATCCGGAGCTCCGATTTACCAGTTCAGACCAGCATTAACCTATGGTAAATGTTCAAAAACTTGAGGTTCATGGTTTTTGAGTGAATGTTTTGGTTCGAACCTTGGTTCGGCCTATGTTTTTAAATAATTTATGTTAAAAGACAATAGGTTTCTAAAATACACTATATAATATTTAGAATTGCTTCATATTTAGATAAGTCTTTCCAATCTATTTTAGAATCATTCAATAAACTTTGGAAACAAGGATCTAAACACGCGGGCTATATATGAATGTAGCGAACTAAGCAATAACTCTGAAGCTTTATCTACTAATTGTTTATTTGAATAATTGTTTTAGCCTGCCAAGTTTTAGACTGGCTCGTACTATTTAGACCGGATAACAAAATAGTCAGTCACCAGGCCATATATCAGATTTTTGTAATTGTGTAAATTTCGTTGAACCAAACCGAAATTTTGGTTTCGGTTTAATAATTTGAAACACTTGGTTCGGTAAATGGTTCGTTCGGCGTAAATTATGCTGCAATGCCGGCTTCGAACCGGTTCGTATCAAAATCGGTTTGCAGCCCTGATTAAAAGCCACTAAATAAATATGAAAATATTCATACATATATTAATTATATACAGAAGACTTAAAGCGGCTGATCAAATTGAACAATTGAGATGCCAGCAACACGCCCTTCCATATGGTTAGCAACATGTGCATTTTGCATTATAAACTTGTCACAGAAGCGAAACATTCGTCAATAGGCCTTTCCTCACCGTTCACAAGCTACAAACACATTAATTGGTTTTAATCCCATGGAAATTGTGGCTGCACCTGTCGCGCTTAAAACTACACCAAACCCCAAGCCAAGCCAAACGCAAACGGGCCGACAGGTCACACAACAAAAAAAAGGGCGCCCAACTTTTGCCGGTTCCACGGCAAGATGCTGCGTTGGCCGCCGCCTCAAACCAATACAAAGAAACACTGGACACTCGCAATGTGGTTGTGGTTGTTGTAGTTGTTGTTGCTTGAATGGATCACCGGCTCTTTGCTTGGCTTTGTTTTGTTGCAAATACTGTACACGCCGCAGGTAGAACAACTAAGCCAATTGTGAATGTAGCGTGCATTTTATTTGTGGGTCTGGGTCAGAGTTATTGATTTTGTCTGTATTAAACGTAAGTGAAGTAGTTTAATTTGTTTGCAGCTAGATTGAATTCAAATCACGCGACATGTATGTATGATTTAATATGGTTTGTTCACGTTGTTTTTGCACTTTGGATTGGCTCACCTATGTGGGTGTCCTCGATGTGTGATATTAGATCGCTTAAACTTGGAAATGTGATGCCGCAGCCATTATATTTGCAGACGTTTATCAGGAACACGGCCATATCACTCGAGTCGTACACTGTGACTGCCTTCGCTTGTAGTTATGTAAAATTAATCGAACGAATACTGTTGTGTGTGTGTGTTTGTTGACTATCGATTGTGTCGACCGTCGTTTATGTGTTATCGATAGCGAGCATAGGGATGTGTTGACCGTCAATTATGTGTTATCGATAGCGAGCATAGGGATGGGGATGCTGCTGCGGCTGTTAATGGCTCTTGCACTTAATTTCGTTGTAAATACTAGGTTTTAGCTTCTTGTTTGGGTAAATGCAGCGAAATTTATATTTGTATCATCAACCGCGTGGCTTCCAGTCAAAGTCAAGTGTTGTTGTAGTTGTAGCTGGGCTGCTGCTGCTGCGTGGTGTGGTGAATTTGCTGCTGTTATGCAATTGGGGGAGAAAAGGTGGGGGATTTTGAGTATTCCTGTTGTATGTACACTTGGCAATTGGAAATCACATTTAAATGTTGCTCTACTTACAGCATTCTGTTACGATGGTGTGGCGTTTGCTCAGTTTGCAATCAATTCAAAACATATTCGACACGACGTGACGTAGACACCGACGACACGATGTGGTGAATAGGCCAGTTATAGGGCTGCCTGCCGCTCACGCGTGCTCTAGGCAACCCTGCTGGATGAACTATCGATTTGATACAAACAATCGAAAGTCACTGGCAATGGTGGTGGAGAATTTGTGGACTTTTGAAAAATTAATTTTTAAATTAAGCTATTAACATGCAAGGTTATAAAAAATTTACATTTTTAAACCAACTATTAATATCTGGCCAGCCACTTTTGGACTACTATCGGATGGAAAAGAGTTGGAATTAGCTGCAGGAATTATAAACTAAGACTCCCCTAAAAATTCCCCACTGATTTAATATATATTTTCCTCAATTTACTAATTTTAAATTAATGTTACTTATCGATAAATTATTGACTTGCAGCCCTGCTGTCGGCTCGCTTTCCAATTCACCTCGCAGCCTAGACATTCTCATTGGGGTAAAGACAGTTTTCGCATTCAATTCGATTCCACTGTTGTTAAGGGTTTGTTCGAAGTGAGTTCCACGTAGCTAGCTGCTGCCTAGAAAATATGGAGGGGGAGGAAAAAAATTAAGAATTAAAATAAAAGTGAATTGAAAGTTAAAAAGAGTGGAAGTGTGGATTAAATTAATTGAAAATAATTTTTTATACAAATTATCGCCATCTTGCGGCATACACACACACACGTGTCTCCAGGGAACTGTCAATTTATGATAGTGTGCGTGTGTGTCGGAGTCGTTGCGTCACTGAAAAAATCTGAATTAACAACTATTTCGGGTTTGCCAAAGAAAATTAGCAACTAAAGGCACAAAACATCTCCCTTTAACCCTCTTCAAGTGATCAATTAACCAAAGTTTTGTGAAAGAAGAAATTTTCCACCCATTACGTAACTTTCTAAGGCGGCGGCAGCTTATAACTTTATTTACTTGACAGTTAATTCTCATTTATTCATTTAATTGCAGAGATCCGTGCGCTAGCTTCAAGTTTGTCGTAAGCCAATCCAAAAAAAAAATCAACTGAAAATGTTCGTGTCGACAGTCTCTCGCATTGCCCCCCTTGCCAGGAGCGCAGTAAGTACACAAAAAATAACATTAATTGTTGTTGTCCCATGTGTGAGATCAAATTAGTTGCAATTACATAATGGCCAAGTGCATTGATTTGTAGAGAGCTTCCAATGGCCTGCGGTGAAAATTCACACATACACAGTTACATAAGTTGTAGGTGCTGACTTTTTGAGGTTAGGTTACGCCTCGGCGGTGGCCAACAAATTGTTTGCACTAAAATTGCAATTTATGTATCTATTGTAGCAATGTATTGGCCATTGAACCAGCTCAGATGTATTTAAAACTTAAAGTAAGGCCCTGATAGACATTGTGTAACTCCAAGCTCAAATCAATGTTGAGGTTAGGTTAACTGAAAATGTGTAACTATGCGGTACATTTTAGTTGTTCAAACAAACTGCCGGCATTATCTTATATCTGTGGGCAAGCGAATAGCCAGGGCCAAAAATTACTTAATCGTTGCATAACTCTTGGCCCTGGCCAAAACCAATATCAATGTCTTAATCTTTTGATCTCACAACTAAACAATAATAAACCAAACCCTCTACAATTTACCATATGCATAATTACTTTACTTTCTACCCTTCCTTCAGCTCCTCGCCAACTCCAAGCAATACTTGCGACCATTGAGCAGCGCCGTCATCAGCCAGAGCCAAACCCTGGCGGCTCAGAACACAACCCCAGTTGTGTCACAACAAATCAGGTCATTCCAGACCTCGCCAGTCACCCGTGACATTGATTCGGCAGCCAAATTCATTGGTGCTGGCGCTGCAACAGTCGGTGTCGCTGGTTCCGGTTCGTATTGTCACAGTTCGCCTGTTCCTTCCTCCCACTCGCCCAGTTCATTCACCGTCCCAGCTCCAGTCAGTTACAATCTAGCATCTGGGGCACACATAAACGAGTATCTGATTACTCTAATACATTTGCCCCGGGAAGGTCTGAGAATTGGCCAAAAGCCGCCTTTGTTTTTGTGTTGAACAACATGCCAATGCACTCCAAAGGTGCTTGGCGTGGAGTGTGGCTTTTATTTCCTAGCAGGAAACCTGTGTGATTGCAGGGCGAAAGTACCAGAAATTCTGCTGCGTTTGGTTCGTTGCCGTCGTCGTCTTGGACTTCTGACCGCCGCCATGCGTGCGCATTGAAAACTTTCGTGGCCAGCAGTTTTAGTGCGATGTGCTTGCTGCAAGAAACCTTCGGGTGGAATGTAGAACTCAATTCAGACTAATCTGTGACTGACTGGGCTTAGACAGAAGAGATTCGGCGGAAAGAGGAAGGATCAGTGACTGTTTAATCACATTACCGCAATTCTACATTAATTTCAGATATTTAAAAAAAGTTATTGATCGGTTTTCCAAAATTCATATAATTCGACCAGATTCTCATACTAAAATGCCTAGAAATATTTCTTATTTTAATGAGAAACAAAATATCTATACTTTTTCAGTGCTTTAAGTGCACTTTCTGATCAATTTTTACATCAATTGCTTTATTAAATGCTTAAACGTTTCCTTTAGACTTAAAGGTTGTAGGATTTCCGGATTAAATTTGGTCCACAAGGTCGTTTCTAATTAAAGATTCGGTAACTTTGCCAACAAATTTGTATTCAAGAAGTCGGATAACGACTATTTTTGTCAATTGTGCGGAAACTCAATGGACTAATCAAATCAATCAGATTAGGTAAATGATTAAATAACCAGAATTATTTTTAAACCGGGAAGAGAACGTGGAACTAAGCTCAAAACCACTCTCCAACCACCTAACAAACATTTATTTCGCCGTTCATCACATTAAGAACTCACTGTCAGCGAATTCGTTTTACTAATTCTACTCTTATCTTCTTTTATATATCCCCACTAAACCACCCTAAACTAGGTGCTGGTATCGGAACAGTATTCGGTTCCCTCATCATTGGTTATGCCAGAAATCCATCCCTGAAACAGCAGCTGTTCTCATACGCCATTTTGGGTTTCGCCCTGTCTGAGGCTATGGGTCTGTTCTGTCTTATGATGGCCTTCCTGCTGCTCTTCGCCTTCTAAGCGGTGAGATGCTGCCCACTGCCTGCAATTGAAAATGTGAAGAAAACCAACAACCAACAACACCAGCGTTAGTTTTTTCGATTATTAATGATAAAACCAACAACAATTTGATAGCAAAGAACATCCTTGTGTACTATCTAATTATAAAATAACAACAACAACCACAACATAATATCTTATGTAATTTTGTTTTTAAAAAACATCAGAAAGCGGAAACAGCCCAACAACATCAGCGGATAGAAGGAAGAACAGCACACATTTGGCTAGAATCGACTTAAAATTAGATTTTAATTGAAGCAAGCTTCATCCGAACACACCCCGCACTGAAGAAGGTTCCATGCGCCGCGCTCCAAGTCTCTCTCTCCCCCAAGATAAACAAAAATTAACTTGCGGCCGGCAACGTGTGCAACTTTCTTTGATGCCAGTGGTGTGGGCTTCGATTTTATGTGGCGTGTACTGAAAACTAATTAGTTTTGAAATCATCATTCATTTAATGTAAACGCAGTTAATAGTTTTTGTTCCACCTAACATTTGAATATCATTATGTAATACGCAAAAAAATGAATTAGGGGCCGAAAGTAAATGCAAAATAAAGGAAAATCATGAATGTGTAATAGGAATGATTGGTTTTTTAATTTAAAAAGTTTGGAAATGGCGCAAATGACCGGGTATCTCAGTAGGCGCAACAAGGTCACACTTAAAGTTCGATGCCGTTAGAGATGAGCAATTGGCAGAGAAAGTAATGTTAATCATTGTCCTTGAATCGTCTGCAAGTTTTGGATCAAATCCAATTAATTGTGATCACACGTAAAGTTCGATGGCGTTGGAGATGAGCAATTGGCAGAAAATGTAATTTTATTTTTAATTGTGTATCCTTGTCCTCTGCAACATTTGGATCCAATCCAACTGATTGCCCACAAGGTCACACCCTAAAGTTCGACGGCGTTGGAGATGAGGAATTGGCAGTGACTCTAATATAGCTAATTTTTGTTTCCTTGTCTGCAAGATTTGGATCAAATTCAATTGTAAATTTTATAAAAGATGCAATATCCGATTTTAACTTACAATTTCTTTTCTTTAACTTTCTTCTTTTTAATTGTATGTTGGCCGGAAAAAAGCTAGTTTTAAAGAATTCTTTATGAAAAGACCTTTTAACTTAATAGATCAACAATTTGTGCACGTTTCAAGGTAACTTAAAGCTCTGCGACGTATGGGATTTTTCTGGATTTGATCATCCAAAAAGAAAGAAATTAAACGGATTTCGTTAAAGAACTAAAAAATCTAAAAATTAGTCCAAGAATTAAGCAAAATAAAATATTTTGACCATGGGAAAAAAAAATATATTCGCCGTAATCTTGGACTTAAATTCGTTATTATTAAAAAAAAAAATTATGGATGGGGAAAAACCTTCGATTTATTTTATTACAATAAATTTGAGTGCTTGTGGTAAAATTTGAGATCGATCGGTTCAGCCGTTTTCGAGAAATCGTGTACGCCGACCTTGAACGGTAACTTACCGTGTATTTGTGCATATAAACATTCGCGACTATCATGAAAAGTAAGCCTGAATTTGTTGTCTACCGGTCCGGCAACACTGTAAACTTTGACAGAGCACTGTAAAGTATTATATTAATGTAATATCCTTAAATACATGGCTAAGAGGAGTGAAAGAAGACCAATATGGATTGAAGATGTGGCTAGCGTTTCTTTTTTATACCGAAGCCTCGCGGAACTGCAGTATGCAAGAAAGTGTTTAAATATTAGAATAAAATATTAAACGTTGTCCTTGTTTTTATATGTAGTCCCAGTGATTCTCGACTGTCCATCTCTAATTTAGCCTTAGCGGTAACCCATCTCTAATTAATATTGCACATCTCTATAGCTGTGGCACGTGCAAACCATTTTGTTATGGATTTTGCAAAGAAAATCCTTGGCAAATATGGCTGGAAAGAGGGAGATGGCCTCGGCAAGAACAACAGTGGTATAGCTGCTCCCTTGCGGGCCACCCTAAAGTTCGATAATGCCGGCTTGGGTGTGGATCGGGCCAAGGAATTCAATGACCATTGGTGGGAGCGTTGCTTTAATGAGGTAAAAAGTTCAAGTTCAATAATTCAATACTTCAGCATTTAAATTTAATTGATTTTCACAATCAAAGGCGGCCAACAATGTGGATGTTAAGGTCGAGCAGAATGGCCAAGTCAGTACAGCTAGGCGGGATGGCGAAGAGGCTGTGGAGATCTCTACCAAAAGCTACTCGGCACGCAAACTCAAGGCCAAGCAACAAAAGTCCAAGGAGTCCGGCGAAACATCCAACGTCTATGAGAACTTTCTGAAAACGTCGTTGCTCACCGAAAACGGCGGTGAGGTCACCAATGATGAACGCATCAAGGAGGAGGATATTGCAGTGTCAAATGTCACCGTGCTGACCGACGAAGAGCTGTTCAAGGCCTGTGGGGGAAGGACGGCGCATAAGGGCGCCCGCCATGGACTAAAATTGAGTGGCAAGCTGGCACGTTTGGAACAGCAGGAGCGTGAGATGCTAGAGAAGCTGCAGGGCAAACCATCCGAGCAGAGAGAAAAGCAGGAGCAGCCACAGGTGATTAAAAAGAAGAAAAAGGAGAAGAAAGTCGAAAAGCCTGTGGAAGTTCAGGAAGAGTCCGTTCCTCCTAAGAAGAAGCGGAAGTCGGCAGAAGCCGACACCGACATTCCTCTGAAATCTAAGAAAAAGAAGCGCAAGGACAGGGAATAGTTAAGTAAGCTTATTTTTAGTTAGAAAAATAAATCATTTAAAACATTTTTTGTATTTAATCCCTAAAAAATTGTTAATCTAGGTTCACTTTCTGCCCTTGGCTTTCATGCGTCGCGATTTGCCCAGTCGCTTGTTAACCGATGCTCCCGCCTTGACTCCTCGCTGACGTCTGGACTTGCCCTCCGACTCTAGACCCGCTGCCGAGGCCTTGGTATTCCTCTTCAGGCCCTTCTTCTTGCCGCCAAAGCCAAACTTTTTATTGCGCAGTTTCCGATTAGTAGCCGATTGCTTCTGCTTGGCCTCCAAAGCCTTGGCATCCTCCAGAAAGTCCAAATTCTTGAGCTTTCCCTTGCGGAACTTTTTCAGCTTGTCCAGCATGTCCTTCTTTTCAGCCTCGCGCTGCACCTTGGTCTGTTTGGCCAGCATTTTGCCCATTTTACGTTGCTCTCGTATCTGCTTGATGCGCTCTGACTTGGCCTGGCCCTGTTGCTTGGCCATCAGATTGGCTCGCACCTTCTGCATGTGCTCGTCGGATTTGGCCATTTCGGCGAAGTAGTCATCGGGGCGGCGTGTTTTAAGGCCCAGCTCGTGCAAACGCGGTATACCCTCGAGCACAGCCATCTGAGCCTGGCGATGGAAGAGCATCTCGCGCTTAAAGTCATTCAGTACGGGGTCCTCTTCGGGATTGACGTATGGAATTTTGGCATTTCCCTTAAACTGATTGGCGCGCTTCTGTTCGTGTTTCTCCAGTTGAACGGCCAACTCTGGAGCGAGTGGAGCCAAGGTGTTTACCATATCGAGGCGCTCCACCCAAGGCAACTGTAGACGAATGGCCTCGGTTTTGACCAAGAGTTTGCTCTGGAAGTACAAAGGAATTAGCAAAATGGCCAGCAGCACACATTGAGATCTTACAATATCATTTATGGCATCTCTTTGCTCTCCACTGAATTCCACATTTAGACCTGGTTTCAGCTCTCCCCTCTCAAAGGCCTCTTGCAGCTGAAAGAACCAAAACATATGCTTAAGGGGGGGCTCTGTGATTATAACACGACTTGGACTTACCTCGGCATCAGAATTATCATCTGAGTCGTACTCGGAGCCACTGGCTTCTTGCATTTCAAAGTCTGACATACTTAAAATAAAGTAAAATGAAATATTACTTTGGGCACCCGCACAACAATTTACACACGTGCGCTTCAAGAGTTATCGTTATCGTTCTAGAGATGAGTGAGTGTATGTAACTGCTACTTAGTCACGGGTCACAGATTCTGGCTGCGCACACTGGAACTCATTTGATATCCGACTTTTAATGTTATAAAATATAAGTATTCATTTATTTAACTTTATGTATGCTGCAAGCCTATATTTACTGCCTTCAAAATTTAATTTTTTGTTTTTTTCTAGAGCTGTACGCGTGACCGTATTTGTTTACGCACGATTCTAAATTTAAATAGCCTCTTAATGAAAACCATTGCCCACATCAGGGATAAGCCTTAAGAATACTTTTTGATTTCTTTAGCGCCGTTACTTTTTTAAATTTCCCGCTGTATGCGGCTAGTTTAAAAAAAAAAAGTAAATTCTGGCTAGGTGGCAACACTGCTAGGCCTGCTCATACGAACTAGTTCACGGGCTCCCAAGCTGGCTGTTAAAAGCGCCTTGCACATGTGAAAGTATTATTACTCATAATAAACATAAAATCAGCGAAACCAACTGTATTTAAGAAACTACCAACGAAATGGCAGACACTAAGCAACTGGTGGCCGAAGGCGTCGAGGCGATCACATTGAACGGCAAGCCAGAGGAATCGCCAGCGGCAACAACAAATGCGGATGATGTGGATGTGGTCGATCCGTGGAATGTGGCAAGCAGCACCGATGCTGGCATTGATTACGACAAGTTAATAAGTAAGCCAGCAGCCGTACACACACTTAAATCATTTTAACCAAAATGCTGACACGTCTGCAGAACGCTTTGGGTCCAGCAAAATCGATGAGGAGCTTATCGCACGCTTCGTGAAAATCACGGGCAAGCCAGCACACCATTTTATACGGCGCGGTATATTCTTCTCGCATCGCGACCTGCACTCCATACTGACGCTGAGGGAGCATGGGAAACAGTTCTATTTGTACACGGGACGTGGGCCTAGCTCCGGATCGCTGCATGTGGGCCATTTGGTGCCGTTCATAATGACCAAATGGCTGCAGGAGACTTTCGATGTGCCGCTCATCATACAGCTGACGGATGATGAAAAGGTATTGTGGAAGGACTTGAAAATCGAAGATGCCATCAAATTGGCGCGGGAGAATGCCAAGGACATTGTAGCCTTGGGCTTTGATGTGAACAAGACATTTATATTCAACAATCTGGAGTTTATGGGGTGAGTATCTGAGTCGCTGTTGTGTTAGCATTCATTTAAGATTGTCTTCGCTCTTAGGAAATGCCCTGCCATGTACCAGAACATCATACGCATACAAAAGTGCGTCACCTTTAATCAGGTGAAGGGCATTTTCGGTTTCGGTGACTCGGATATTATCGGCAAAATTGGTTTCCCCGCCGCCCAGGCGGCACCGGCCCTGTCCAGTAGTTTCCCCTTCATCTTTGGCAAGCAGAAGGTAAACTGTCTGATACCCTGTGCCATCGATCAGGATCCCTATTTCCGCATGACACGCGATGTGGCTCCACGTTTGGGCTTTCCCAAGTGTGCTCTCCTGCACTCGACCTTCTTTCCGGCACTGCAGGGAGCCAAAACCAAAATGTCGGCCAGTGAACAGAACTCGGCTGTCTATTTAACCGACACACCCAAACAGATTAAGAACAAGATCAATAAGTATGCCTTTTCCGGCGGACGCACCACAGTGGAGGAGCATCGCGAACTGGGTGGAGTGCCCGACATTGATGTGTCCTATCAGCTGTTGAAGTTTTTCCTAGAAGACGATGTCAAGCTGGAGGAAGTGCGTGTAGCTTATAGCAAGGGTGAAATGCTGACCGGCGAAATCAAGAAACTGGCCGTAGAGGTGAGCAGGGGGAGGTTGGAGAACAAACTTATACTGACCACTTAATCCTCTGCTTTTCATCCCCCATAGACTCTCACGCCCATTGTGGAGCAGCATCAGGCAGCGCGTAAATTGATCACTGACGAAGTGCTGGACAAATATTTTGAGCTCAGGCCACTAAAATTCTGCAGTTAAAAGTTGAAAGAAAAATGGGAAATTGTTAGAATAATTAACTAAAGCACTGAAATCGACTGGGAGGAGTGCTTGCCCACTTAAAGCTTCGCTGTAAACACTATTTATTTTTATATATTTTGTTTATTTTTATAGAGCATTTAAAACAATAAACGATTCGGCTTCGATTTTCAATTGTGACGACTGACCCAGTTAGAAGCTGCCACTTGACACCCGCCACACTGCGCCCTCGCACACTAAACACATTTTTCTTGAAGCTCCAGCTTTTGAGCTTGAACTTGTCATACGGGGAATTCTACTCGTACGCCTATTAATTTCGTATTCCTGGCAAGATACAATCAAACTCTGGTGGGCCAGCTAAGAAAATAACATTGTAGCTTCACAAAAATGTAAATAATTTTTCAATTCTTTTGACGTAATGTGAGAGCCTGCCAGTCTATGACAGTTTGTGGGTACGGTAAAGACTCGATATGTAGAATGGAGCTACAGGGAATGTACAAGATCTTCGGGGAAAATGGTGTTAAAAAACAAGAAAGAAAGTCGGTCAAGCCCGACTATAACATACTCTGTACCAAGAAAATTATACGCTCAGCATAAATTTTTATGCCGCAGTAGCAGCGAACAGTCTTTTGATCATAACTCGAAACCCGTTCATACGATCATATCCATTCCTTTGGCGGATCGGTAAGTTATTCTGCTAACTAAATATGTCCCGAAGGAAGAAGCCATCTATCTTCAAAACTGTGGGAGATATGACGTTTTTTCTAAACTGCGGGGGCGGGAGAGGGCGTGGCCAAAATTGAAAATAAACTAAAAGTTCTACAACCATCCCAGAATGTTTAGGAATTTAAAGAACGGTCTGCAAATACCTCTAATATTCTGCATTTTTCTAAAACTTGTAGATAAATAACTCTGTGGGCCGATTTTTCATCTACTAAATAGCTGCTAAGTGTGAGATACGTTAAGATTTTGCTCTGTTATTTGTAGGTTTATGTGACAGATTAGCTGTATGTAGCAGATAAGAAAACGGCCCTATGACGTTCAAGAACCATCTGGATTAAGCCCATAAATTTTTTTGGATATCCGCAACGCTGGTTCGAACCAAAATTTACCAATGGTTAGGGTTCAAAAATTTAAGGTTCGAGGTTTTTGGATAAAAGTTTTGGTTCGAACCTTGGTTAGGCCATTTACTTAGATACTAAACATTACTAAAATTAAGAAGTTTATTTAATCCTAAGAGTTCTAATAATCGCTTTCGACTTAAAAACTACTCAAATCGTATAGGAATCGGATTGTTTTTGGGTCGAAGACGGTATGTGGATCACTATGTATACTATTAAGTAAAATACCATTTTGAAGTTTTTGCAGAAAAATATTTCCCATGTGAATCATTGAAAAAGCTTTGGAATCAAGGATCTTAAAAAACACAGGCTATTATAGATGGGGATATTGTAAGTAGTTCTGAATGCTATTCTAGTTTTAATACCCTTGCAGAGGGTATACTGAAATTGGCCAGATGTTTGTAACGCATAGAAAGAAGCATTTCCGACCACACAAAGCATATATATTCTTGATCAGCATGACGAGCGAAGTTGATTTAGCCTTGTCCTATCTAATATGTCAGTTTTAAAGCTATCGCGACCAAACTATGCACGAAGTCTTCTGGAACCGGCCGGATCGGATGATTATAACATATAGCTGCCATAAGAACGATCGGTCAAAAAACTAGTTCTTGTGAGAAAATCTTTTTTTGTTTTCAATGCAAACGGCTCCATGATTTTGCCAAGTTTGGTCGAATTCTGACATATATATAGTATAGCTGTCAAACGAATGTAAGGTTAGAAAAATAGTCTTAGTAAGAAAAACTTTTTTGTTTTTAATGTAAACCTCTTTAAATTTGGCATATGTTTATTGTATAAGCTTTCACACATTTCTTCAAAGTTTTGTCAAAATCGAATGACTATGGGTTATAGCTGCCATATGAATGATTGGTCGAGAAACTAGTTTTAATAAGAAAAACTTTTTTGTTTTCAAAGAAAACGCCTCCAAACTTTGTATTTCGTAGTTTGCTATGCTTTCCCATGATTCCATTAAGTTTGGTCGAGTTCGGACTTCTATATAGTACAGCTGTCATACAAAAGTAGAGTCTTACTGAGAAAAACTTGTTTGTTTTCAGTGGAAATGTCCTTCAAAATAGTTTAAAAAAAAACAAAAATGCAAAAAAACTCTTCGTCATTACCTATTGATTTATGAGTGTATATTGTGTTCGAAATGTTGTTTGAAAGAAAATCAATTAAAATCTGGGATTCAAAACACTCGAAAATAAGTATTGGTTCGGTTCAGTAGTATACACAGTTTCCGAACCGCCGGTTTTGTTCATTACATGGTTTTTGGAGCTAACTGAACCGCGGTTTCGGCTCGGTTCAGTGGTTCATAGAGGCATATTATGAAACATTATGATCTCTGTTGTAATGTGACATTTCGCACACTTTGGAAATGGAATTCCTATAAACCATTTGAATATCTTTAAAATCCTAAGATGAATGACCAAAATTTGTGATGTCGGTGTTGCAGGATTCGTCTATAAGTTCCTAAAGGAATACCCAACGAAATCAGAAAATGTTGGCTAGAAAAGAAGACGAACCCTATTTATAATATTACATGAGAAAACATTCTCCTGGCTAAGATTGAATAAAAGTAAAGAAATACAACAGAAAATTTAAAGTATTATCCACTAGAGGACAACTTGTAAGAAAAGAATGCAGATTCATGACAGATATTTTAAGCGATCGGCGAGCAATTGCAGAAGACTTAGAGGATTACATGTTGAAAAATGTATGTCAAGTCATCTTAAAAGGTTACATTGATCCGGCATCGCTAAGAATGCAGAGGGACGATCGAAATATATGAAAATTATCTAAGGGAAACGATTCATATACCAAAACAAGAAAGAAAGTCGGTCAAGCCCGACTATAACATACTCTGTACCAAGAAATTTTGTCTTTTGATCATAACTCGAAAACCGTTCATCCGATCTTCTTCATTCCTTTGGCGGATCGATAAGTTATTCTAATAACTAAATATGTCCAGAAGGAACAAGCCATCTATCTTCAAAACTGTGGGAGATATGACGTTTTTTCTAAATTGCGGGGGCGGGAGGGGGCGTGGCCAAAATTGAAAATAAACTTGATCTGCCTGCAGACATAAGAAGCATATGTCCCATACACGTCAAACCTCTATCTCTTACCATCTCTGAGATCTGTGCGTTCATACGGACAGACGGACAGACGGACATGGCTATATCGACTCGGCTGTTGATGCTGATCAAGAATATATATACTTTATGGGGTCGGAGATGCTTCCTTCTGGATGTTACATACTTTTGCACAAACTTATAATACTCTATGTACCTACGGTACAGAGTATAATTAATAAGTATCATAGGCTAGATGAGAGCGATTCACATCTTTAAGCTCCCTAAAGAGCTGAACCGAACCAAACCGTTTTTCAAATTGTTTTTGGGTTCGGTTCAGCATTTCTGAAATGAAGCCGTTTCGGTTTGCGGTTTGGTTCACCAGCTGAATTAAGCGGTTCGGTTCAGAACCTCAATTTAAGATTGATTTGGGATCTAGACAATGAGTTTAACTAGCAAACAGTTACTTAGTTTATGTCTTCACTGTACTTTTTTCAGTTAAGCGGAAATCGTTGAATTGGGGTTTCAAATTGAAAAAGGAGGAGTATGTGGAGTTTTCGAAGCCTGAACGGATCTAAGCTGGGCTTTGCAAATGTTTCTCCCAAATGCTTATATACTATTTTTATGCACGATCTGGATATGGGTACATACATACATGCATCGTATACAGGTATGAATATTTTTTTTAATTAACTCAAAACACTTGTGTTTACATGCGTCGAATATATATATATATGCCTGTATGTATGTACTCATACTACCCACCGTGTGTCCGTATGTATATACGAGAGTACCTTCAGGCCTGTGTGTTTGTGCACTGCGATCAAAGAAAAACTCAAACTGAAGTTGTGGCGACTATCCCCCAGTTCCATTGCCCAGCCATAAGCCAAACACACAACTTCAGTCAGGCACACGCGCGCTTGGTCTCGGTCTGATCTCGATCTGGTTACAATAGGAAGGAAATTAAGCCGCCGCATTGTTGTAGGCAGGTATCCTCGCGCGACAAGTTGATCATATTGACACACGTAGCAGCGGGGCACTCCATCAACCGGGCCATCAGAACTAGATGATGACGCCATGAAATGAATGGGCACAATGTCTTCGTCTCGGATTCGGAGCGTTTCTTTTTCAATTTTTATTCTGTGTAACTTCTAATGGTCAGGTAGAGAAGTGGCCGTCGAATCGAAAGTGTTTCCAGATCGAAAGCGTTCATTGCCGCCGTCAGACGTCGGCACGAAATCGGCTTAAGCTTGGGCGATGACGGATCAATTGCTAAGTGCAGCGGCCGGTGGCAGCGGTGAGCCACCTGCCCTGGTGCCCGTACCCATATCCACAACGGGATCCTATCTGGCTGGCTCCGACGGAGAGGGTGAGCCCACCGAGCAGCCCGTACTGCTGGAGCTGGGAACAGCAGTCGCCAGTCAGCCGATCAATTACACACTAATGCCCGAGGGAGGGGGCTTGGTGGCTTATCATCAGCAGGCCACCAGCATCTCGTATAGCTACGAGAAGGATAGCTGTTCGCTGAACTATAGCATCATACCACAGCCGGTGACCATGTGGCCACCGCCCAATCTCTCCGCCGTTGAACACAAACCCTCTACGGAGCTGGTACCTCCGCCCATGTACATGACCTATGCCCCCGGCGGTGGCAGTGTCGAGTTGGAGCATCACATTTCCAAGGAACATAATCCCGCCTGGCGGGAGAAGGCCTTACAAATGGAGAAGGACTACCGACGCACTGCCTGTGATCGCGAACGCACCCGAATGAGGGACATGAATCGAGCCTTTGATCTGTTACGCTCCAAGCTGCCCATATCCAAGCCGAATGGCAAAAAGTACTCCAAAATTGAGAGCTTGCGGTGAGTGTTTCCATTTCCATACACCCCTGGGTGGGTAGTGATTCATTTCTGTTTACCCATTTCAGAATCGCCATCAACTATATTAATCATCTGCAGGCCATGCTGCGTGAGAGTCATCTGTCGGAAACGGAAATGGTCTCCTTTAGGCATACACCTGGTGGTACCACAACGCTGCACTACGATCCTCATGCCAATTCCACCAGCTATGACTACGAGAATGGGGCAGGGGGAGCATCGACCTCACAAAATGGTGGCGGTTGCTGTGCCTGGAGCGGCGGCAGTAGCTCACCCAGCTATGACAATGCCAAGGATCAGTGGGGGGCCTAGCAGCAGCAGCGGGATATGAATTGCCAAAGAAGAAATTAACAGCAGTTTTTTTTTGTTTTTAATAAAAAGAAAAGAAATGGAACTGTTGGATATGTCCCATAGTTGGGATTCTTTTGAAATATGGAAGCTAGAAATCAAAATTTTCGCCTAGAATTGATACTAACCAGGTTGTTGCAACCTTCATGGCTAATATGAAAGTCAAGCCAGTGTCCCTACGAAAATGATGAACCGATTCAAAAACTGCAAACGAGATCGGATGATGTTTAAGCGGAAGGTCAGTCAGAGCATTTCACCACATTTTAATCGTATTTTGATTCATCTCTTAAAACCAATTCTAATCAAGAAATCACCTTCAACGGTTGCTTAAAGCCGACAAAAGACATTTTTGTACAAAATATCCGGCTCCAAGGATCTGAAAGGTCTTCACTATTCAGCTAGGTAGGTCCTATTGTAATTGTATACTTACAATTTGTAGGTTAGAAACAGGTATGGGCTCAGCTTTTATTTAAAATGAGGTTTGGTTCAAGGTTCGGTTCACAGTAAAGTTAAAGTCGGAGTTCCGGACTCGAACCGGTTTACCGTCACGGTATTGTGTCTCACTCAATATCGGTGCTGCGAACCGAACCGGTTCGAGTCCGGAACTCCGACAGCCAGAAGGCAGCATCTCCCACCCCGAGTCGATATAGCCATGTTCGTCTGTCTGTCATTATGAACGCACAGATCTCAAAAATGGTAAAAGATAAAGGACTGACATGTATGCGACATATGCTTCTTATGTCTGCAGGCAGATAAAATGTATTTTCAATTTTGGCCACGCCCTCTCCTGCCCCCGCAATTTGGAAAAAACGTCATATCTTCCACAGTTTTTCAGATAGATGGTTCGTACTTTCCAGACATATTTAGTAATCAGGATTACTTATCGAGCCGCCAAAAAATGGTGAAGCTTGGATGTCGAGTTATGATCAAAAGACTGTTCGCTGCTGCAGCGCTGCTTTCGGCTGCTTCTGCAACATCAAAATCGTTGGTAAAGAGTATGTTATAGTCGGGCTTGATCCACTTTCTTTCTTGATTAAGCTTCTCAACTCTACATAATTTTAAATAGTTCTTAAAAGCAAGAGTTTACCTTTACTTTGATACCATTTTTTTACGAAAACTACAAAATGGAATTTTATTTAACAAAACAAGAAAGAAAGTCGGTCAAGCCCGACTATAACATACTCTGTACCAAGAAAATTTGTCTTTTGATCATAACTCGAAAACCGTTCATCCGATCTTCTTCTTATCTTAGGCGGATCGATAAGTTACCCTAATAACTAAATATGTCCAGAAGGAACAAGCCATCTATCTTCAAAACTGTGGGAGATATGATGTTTTTTCTAAATTGCGGGGGCGGGAGGGGGCGTGGCCAAAATTGAAAATAAACTTGATCTGCCTGCAGACATAAGAAGCATATGTCCCATACATGTCAAACCTCTATCTCTTACCATCTCTGAGATCTGTGCGTTCATACGGACAGACAGACAGACAGACGGACAGACGGACATGGCTATATCGACTCGGCTGTTGATGCTGATCAAGAATATATATACTTTATGGGGTCGGAGATGCTTCCTTCTGGATGTTACATACTTTTGCACAAACTTATTATACTCTATGTACCTTTGGTACAGAGTATAAAAATACCGGATTCCGACCCAAAAACCACTTGATTCCCATAAGATTTGTGTAGTTTTTAGTTTAAATGTGTAAAACATGTACTGAACCAAGTTTTGAACCAAAACCTTCTCCCAAAAAGCTCGAACATTATATTTCCGAACCTTAACCATTAGTTAATGTTGGTTCGAACCAGTGAACAGGAGATCCGAATATTTATATGCCCGTTACTGAAAGAGTAAAAATAGAGGAACGTTTGTATACCCTTGCAGCACGTTTTCTAACTAATTTGAAGGACATGTCCACTGATAACAAACAAGTTCTTCTCAATAAGACTACTTTTCTGACTCCACTTTTGTATGACAGCTGTACTATATAGATGTCCGATTTCGACTTAGTGGAATCATGGGAAAGCATAGCAAAATAAGAAATAAAAAAGATGTTCTCACTAGAACTAGTTTTTCGACCGATCATTCCTATGGCAACTATATGTTATAGTCATACGATCCGAAAACTGACGGAGGAGACAGACGGACAAGGCTAAATCAACTCAGCTCGTCATGCTGATCAAGAATTTCTATACTTTATGATTGATAAATTTTTTCGACTCTTCCTTTTTACCAAAAGGATTCAAACCAAATCCTTAGGTTTGATAAGCAACGGAACCGTTCCGAGCATTGAACTTTAGAGCTTTCAACCCCCCGTACCGAACCTTCTCCAGAGTTTCCGAGACCTGATAGAACAGATTTTTCAAAAGAAACTGCAACTTTTTAGTTGTAGGATCTGCAGACGACATTCAACTTGTATTTAGTTTTCATTGGAAAAAACTCTAAGCAAGCAGTGTAGCTTTTTAAGAGCAGGTGCTAAAACAGAAGATTTCAAAGACGGACTGAAGACGAAACATTTTAAGGTGGCATCAAACAAAAAGGAAGGAAATTTCTTTCTATCTGTCAAATAAACTTACAAATAACAGAGTCAAATCGCAGTCCCGATTTCACATCTTCTACTTAGCTCTATCTGTCACATAAACTTAATTAACAGAGCTAGTTGTGAGTTTATCTATCTATTTGGTAGATGTGAAACCCTTAACAATGAAATGACTTACTCAATCTTGACGCACAAACAACTGCAGTTGGGTTTGTCTTTTTAGGTTATATATTTACCATTATTAATTTATTTTGCAAACATTTACATTTGATACTTTACATATGATGCATAGTTTTGTTAAGTAAAGAACTGACTGACGATTAGCTACGTAATCATGTATGAACCTAAAAAGTATAAAACAAAACACAAAAAGATTTAACAAATGTTTATGGAATTCTCGCTGGGCTGCAACCGCATTGCAAAGTGATAGGCTTTCTTTTATAATACTTAGAAATGAATGGAGCCAACAACTGCACACACGCACACACAATTTTTCCGCTAAATTGAGTAGAATTTTGGTTTTTGGGTTGTGTTGGCTTCGCGCTAACTTAGAAGAGGACGAAATAACAAAAGGTTTCTAAGCTTCTTAGTTGTCCTTCTTAATTCTGGTGGAGGTCATGCGATAGATGATGGAATCTCTGCCTGGATCCATTTCAGCGATGGCATAGCAGATGGCCAACAAAGTCAGGGCAAAGACGACCATGAACCAGAGGATAATGTTGAAGATAATTGGATAGTCGTCGGTGTAGTAGGTGGCCAAATTGAATGGATTTCCGGCAGTGTCGGGGCTTAGAGTGTCGCGCTTAGAGCGCGAAATGGCAGCATCCTTGTCCGTGGACTGCACAAAAAGAACAGAGTCGCTGGATTTCTGAGCAGCTGACAGGAGGCGGCCAATGGCAGTCGACAGCAGTTTGTTGGCCTCATCCAAGGCAATCGACTTTTCACCATGAGCCTTGGCAATGCCATCAACTGACAGGCGAATGATCAAAACATTTGAGGGCTTCAACATCTCGGCCAAGTTCTCGGCGGCGGCGTTGATGTAACCGATTTCCTGCAGAAATTGCTTATCCGCACTGTGCAACGCGGGATTCAAATGTTTGGTGGGCTTGGCGGCCACAGCCTCGGAGTCACCAAAGCACGATTTGAAGGCCTGCACCTAAAAATACAGCGAATTGAAGTCATTACTAAGCAATGCCATAAGACGTCTGAGGCTACTCACTCCATCGTCGTATTGCTCAAAGTTAATGTCACACACGGGCTCATTGGCTGCCTCCAACTCAGCAGCCAAGGCATTCAGCGAAGTGTCGGCTCTGGAACCAACCAGTTCGTAGGTCTTCACATTGCCAGCTGTGGTCACATGGCTCAAGCCCTGCACATGGATGGCAATCACGCCCTTGGCCAGACTAAAGGGATCGCTGATCGTCATGCCGCTCCAGTTCGAGTCACCAGTGACGGCATTGCCCATGGCCGCATACAGAACATCGCCCAGATAGTGACTCTCCAGAGGATCGTTGCCCTTGAAATTGATGGCCTTGGGGCTGTTCAGCACAGTGAACTCGCCCGCAGCATTAACTGGTGATGGAAACAAGAGCAAACGTTAAATAAGTGTAGTTAAAATTCAACATTTTCGGCTTCTGCGCATGGACATGGAGGGTACCCTTCAAGAGTGTGTCACCACCCACAAGCCCACCAGCGAAAAATCTAGTTTTACTGCTTTTCCAACAGCTCCGCTGTTATCTGCTTGCTTTAGTTTCTTTGTTTTACTTACTGGCTGCTATAAACAGCGAGAAAATCACGCAACTTTGCAACATTTTCAATTTTCTGCTAGACTTTCAATCATATGACAAACGACTGCACGAAAAAAATCAACACCTCCCCCCGACGACCCTTTGGCTATCATGTGATGAACAGAGTTGAAGTGGACATGTATCGACTAGTCGATAGTCGATTTTTAGCAGCTGTTAGAGCTGCCAGACAATTGGCATGCGACAGTAACTGTGAGTGAAGTCATTGCAAGCTAAACCTAATTTAACGATTGGTCACTGACAGAGTACAGTTTCTAGATACCAAGTTATACCTAAATTTCTAATTTAACCCATCTTTTCAACCAATCAACCGATGTGCTTTTAGCGAACACCCACTACAAATGAAAAAACAAGAAAACCATATCTTTAAACACGATTTTTATGAATTGGTTCCAGAAAAATATGTAGTAGACATAGACCGATATCAAAATTGTTTTTGAAAATTTCGTAATACCCACTACTAATGTAACTGCCTTAGGAAAACGGGGACGTCAAAAAGTTTGCTGAGCTGGACCAAGTTAAAGGTTAGTATTCAGCAGTCACCAATTTTTATTTCGTCTCAATTATTTATATAAATAGAATCAGTGATCATTTAGTGACCATGAGCTGTTCGAAAGTGTTTCTTTTGATGTGAAACATCTTTAATTTCGGTACTGAGGATTTTAGTAGGGGTAAAATTTGATTTCAGCGTCACGCG
>JAWNNO010005864.1:0-43543 GCA_035044985.1 Lordiphosa fenestrarum | reverse complement strand
AAATTAACGTTAAACGTTAAATGTTCCCCACAAAACGAGCAAAAGAAGGTCAAAATATTCATTAAAACGAAACAGAATCACCAACAAACCCTCCAGTGTAATGTACCTTGTTGCCCAGCATAATTATTGACTGTAAAAGATGAGAAAAACAAATTGTTCTCAGTGCCTTTCTGGGCCTCATGAAATTATTTGGGTGAGTCCATTAAATTAGAATTGACTTTTCGCGAAATTGTTCGCTCCTGTGCCTTTTTAGTTTCAAAATTAAATATTTATGGAAACTTATTTATTCATTGGCCACCACGCACAAAATGCCCACAAATTTGCTGACGTTGATTGTGGCAATAAAATGTATGAACTTTGGCTGGCACCTTATTAAAATTGACAAGCGCCGGGCAAAAAGTGCGAGAACAACAAAATCATAAATGAATTAAATATACATTTGACACTGGCACAAAACAAACAAAGCTAAACAAAAGTTACAAACTTGGCAGTCAAATGCCTAGAAACAAAGAGCAAATGTTGAATGGAGGCGACCTTTAAAGCGGCAGAATGAAAACCATTTCTCATTTGTTTAAATTCAAAGCAGGCAACAGTCATTTACTTGGAGGGGAGAGAGAGAGGTGAGGGCAGGGGCACTGAGCGAAGAAATGTTGAAATTAAAAAGGGGAAGAGTAAACGCTTTCTTCTGCTGTTTTTCTAATTCTGTCTCTCTCTCAGTGTGTGTGTGTGTGTTTAGAAAAGGTAAAGCAACAGAGGCCTGAAAAAAGTTGCGCCAATTGGAAATGCAACGCCTAAAAGCAGGCAACGAAACACAAACACACTCACAGGACTGCCTGCTCGCTGCCTGCATACTAAGCAACAGGCAGAGCCTTTTTTCCGTTTATTGACCGTACGAACTTAAGATGTACACAATATGCAAAGTATGCTGCTACACTGAGAGAAAACCTTTGAAGAAAGTTTTGCTGCTCAGTTTAATTTCACCTTCGATTGCGAGCCGCAAAATGAAATGATGCTTCTTAGTTCCTCACACTAAATTACCCTGATTTGATGCAGGCTTAGCCGAGCTGCCCCGGGTGATTAGCATTTCGTCGACGCTGACTGGGGAGCAGCAACAAAAGAAACCTCCCACTGCTCGTGACACGCTGTCAGCTTCAATTAGTTTCTGCTGAAAAGCCAACCCAGACTCAGCTTGTGGCAATCTAATGAAGAGCACAAGGCGCCGTCAGCTGCCTTATTAATTCATAAATAGAAATTTCACTTAGCCAGGTGGCAGGGTGGCTTAAATTTATGTCACTTCATTCATTTGGTGCAAGGTGTGTGTGTGTGTGTGTGCGGATGTCTGGTTGTGAGTCTCGGCGCGAGTCTCTCAAGCCTTTTAAACTGTGTGTGGCATCCTCTGTTTGGGCACAATTAGCGCACAAATTTCCACTGACTTTTCCACGCGCAAAACTCAGCTCGCACTTTTTATGTGGGTGAGTATTTAATTAAGTGCTTATATGCACTTCAAAGTTTCCAGTTTGCCAGTTGAGTGTTAAGCCGGATTACCTTCTTGGGAAACAAGCGGGGCATACAAGGATTTTAATTTGAGTTTTAATGTGGCCACGACTTAATTGAAAACAAAATACAGAAAAATTAATAATATTAATATCGCATAAGATTTTTTCTATGTGATGGCAAGAGCATATCGAACTGCTTAAACAGTCCTGCCATCTCCTGCCTCAGCCCCAAGATATCTCTTTTCCACAAATGTATGAGCCAGCCTGAACAAATGACTATGGCATTTAGGTGTTTGTTTATTTAGGCAAAAAGTGCTGACAATAGCGATTATCATTTACGTTGAAGTGAACTTAAAGACATATAATGGTAAGAGAGATAAAATTCCAAAGGATTTGGAGAAATTTAATCCCACAATCGGCTGCTTTGACCCAACTTATGGCGAGCTTAGGAGGTAGGTATTTAAAAAACTCAAAAACATTTTAGACCGAATAAAAGTCATAGAGTAAAAATAAAAATTATATTATAATTTAAAAAGTTTTCCTATCTAGCTCTCGGTTTTTTGATAATTAAATGAAAACGAGTGAATACATTTCAAAACATGATATTCATTTTTTCGATCATTCAATATCTACAAATCGTAGAACAACTTGCCTTTCAGCAACGTCGAAGTCTCTTTAACCACTAATCGATCGAAACTGTCCGCTGCTCGGACCAGGATGCGCTTCAAAGACTCCATAGTCGGGTGTTTGAGTAGAGCTAGCCATAGCCTCGTGATTGGACCACAGTTTGAAGTCCAATGGATTCAGGTCTGGGCTATCAGCAGGCCAATCATCCGTAGAAATGAAGTTCGGTACATGGTTTTTTAGCCATGTCCGTCTGTTTCTAGGCTATCTTCTCCGTCAGACTTTGCCCGAAGCCCTTAAGTACAGATACGCTTCAGATTTGTGGTAATCGCCGGATCCGAAGACTCTAGCTGTCAACGATGGGTCGAAGAACTAGTTTTAGTGAGAAATACTTTTTGATTTTTGATGGAAACGCCTCCAAACTTAGTATTTCCCATGATTCCACCAAGTTTGGTCGACATCGGACATCCATATAGCTTAGCTGTCATAGGAAAGTAGAGTCTGAAAAGTAAGAAAAACCTTTTGTTTTTAATGGAAATTTCCTTAAAATTGGCATTGATTTATTTGATAGGATTTCACATGATTCTATAACGATTTGTCGAGATGAATAATCGGGATCTGATCAACTCCAAATATCTTGCATGTTCTAGGCTTTTACATGATTCCACTAAGTTTTTCAGACCCATCTTTTGTATGGCAGCTATAACCATATAGTTGTCCGCTTTTCATCAAACTTGGCAGAATTATAAACGAGAAAGCTAAGCTAACTTCGTCTGTGCCGAAGTTTTTATACCCTTGCAGGTGCTCGCTTTTTCCCATTTTCCGACCGAATTGGAGCTATATGATATAGTCATCCGATTTAGCCAAAAAATTTTAAAATTATGTGAAAGCACGTGAATCAAACAAAACACAAAATTGTTAGATGTCTACCATTAAAAACAAAAAAGTTTTTTCTAACTAAGACTGTTTTTCAGACTTATCTTTTGTATGGCAGCTATACCATATAATTGTCCGATTTTAATAAAACTTGGTAGAATTATAAATAAGCATAAAAAACCTAGGAATACAAAGTTTGGAGACGTTTCCATTGAAAAGAAAAATGTTTTCATATTGAAACTAGTTTTCCGACCGTTTGTTCCTTCGGGAGCTATGAGATATAGTCATCCGATCCGGTCGGTTCCGACATATTAGTAGTGTGCAGCAAAAAGAAGATTCTGTGCAAACTTTGAGCTATAGCTAGTCGAGTCTAGATCGCGTAGAAACAGACATACAGACGGACGGACAAAGCTAAATCAACTCAGCTCGTCACCCTGATCAAGAATATATATAGTTTATTGGGTCGGAAATTAATATTTCAATGCGTTGCAAGCTTCTGGGCAAAATTATTTTGTATATCCTTTGCAATTGTATAATAAGAATGAAATCGAAGGTGTTACGCAGTCACTGAGACTCGGATGAAAAATGGCGGTAGATCCATCCAGAGGCTTACCACATGACAGAACCACAAGTGGATGGACAAATAAAAAATAAGCCTTACCCTTTAGTTTTATTCAAATCATAAAGCGGCATATGATTTTTTTACTGACCGCAAACCAGCAAAAAGGCACGGCACGATGCCTCCTCAAAAGTTGGCTAAACGAACCAGCAGCAACATGTTGTTAACCCAATGACATCACAGCCATGTGGGAAGGTTCAAGGACAAGCCGGTGTCGTGGGGTCGCATGTGATTACGATTTGCTTTAATTTATTTTTATTTTCAGTGTTTATGGCGTCACACACACATTTGCGTTAATTCATGTAAAAGCATATTGGATTTTATGTGGCATCATTCGCCAAACAGAACCCTATCTACCCTCGAATTTCGGTTAGTTTTAAAGGCCCGAACGTGCGCCACATAAGCAACTTTGTGTTCGGGCAGGTCATAAAATAAATATTGCGGACCAGAACTATCTGTGTATGTACAGAAAGCCATTTCGGTTTCCTACTGCGTCATCTAATTAAATGAACGCTTTGATCAGCTTCAGGCCCATTCATCATGAAATTGTTAACTAAATCTAACGATTGAAGTTTGCATTTCCAAATAAACAAATTTAAATTAAAAAAAAAAAGATTCACGCACACACAAATTTACCGCATGTGCCTCCTGTGAGGGTTGAACTCACGACCTTTGGTTTACGAGACCAACGCTCTACCACTGAGCTAAAGAGGCGCCGCCTAAGCGGCTGCCAAATGCCTTATACAAGGCTCGTCAGGGAGTATCGTAATCTCTTAAGAGCATTGCCTTGCTTGAAAGAGAAAGAGCCGCGAGAGAGCGGGAGAGAGTTAGAGTGAGACGGATCATTAACCAAGAGCGAGTTGTTTTGCGCAGCTGGAAGAGAATTACGTATTAAACTATTCTAATCCTATACAAGAGAAACCACATTTTTAATAAATATGTATTTGATTGATTATTGTCATCTTTTTTTTTTAAAACAAAAAAATTCGTTTACAACAAAAAAAATAAAGTTTCATTAAGGCTGCCTCCTGTGAGGGTTGAACTCACGGCCTTTGGTTTACGAGACCAACGCTCTACCACTGAGCTAAAGAGGCGACGCGCAGAGCGGCGTAAAATACATTTTTTAAACCTAGGGATGGACGCGTCACACAAGATTTGAACCGATCTTGCGATGAATTCGTCATTGAAATGTCACACTTCAAGAACTTAAGTTTAAATAACTAACTGGGAAAGGCACCAAAATTTATGTGAAGCATTAAAACTATGCTTTCGTAATGTTATCAGCTCAAAGATGATCTTGGACAGTACGGTTCGACGAGAAATCTCTATTGTGTAGCTACACAATCATCAAAACTTCAATTGCAATTGAAATAGACAACGCCGTTTGGTCTATTTTTCGGTCTAGCTTATGTTCTAAATGGAGTGGTTCGTGTTTGAATCTTAGAATGGTACTACATTTCAAAAATTCTTGGATAAGTATTCATGGTTAAATTATAGACCATGAACATGTTTGACAGTAACATGTGACACGTAAGCTGCTGAGCTGCCAAAACAGTGTTGCCAAAATGAAAGTTGCTACAAAATCACGAAAAAAAACCCCTAGAACGTGAACCTACGGTACAGTTGAACAACTGGGTGGTATGCTTACAGAAGTCACTTCTATCAGAGTTTATGGGCCTTATCCAGGGGGTTTTTTTAGTCTCGTTCTATGCTGTAGCTCAGTACTTTAAATATATTTCAAAATGGTCGTTTTCCAAACACTATCCTGATAGGTATATCGATAATTTAGCGTGACCCAATATCAATTAAGTACTTAGATTATAAATGACACGAACGAAGTGCAAAGCCTTCAGAGATACTAATCAAGAATATTCGATATTTCCGCTAGCAAAAATATTCGATAACAAATTACCATAATTTTTGACCAAAAAATCGATTTATCGATTCTATTTCCGGCGTCCCTATTTTTATCTAAGAACAATGACGAGTGCTTCCATCCCAGCTTCAATTGAAACAATACACTTAGCTCTAAGCACCTTAGTTGATATTTGGTTGATTATCGGCCCTGTTCCGAATTCCGAATCGGTTTTCGTGTATCTTTTTCTCGTATTGATTAATTAACTTCATAAACTAAACTTATCTTATATTCACAAAAAATATTTTAAATATTAAAAAAAAAAAGAAACCATGCTTTTCCGGCGTTGCCTCCTGTGAGGGTTGAACTCACGGCCTTTGGTTTACGAGACCAACGCTCTACCACTGAGCTAAAGAGGCGATGTGAGACGGGCTGCCAAATGCCCTACACGAAATAAGGCCGGGCAAGAGAGAGAGAGAGAGCTGAGAGTCAGATAAGCGATGAGAAGCATGCGCGCTGCGGGGCCGGAGGTGTCAATGTTTGGCTTGGTATTTCATTTCGTTTTATTAAACATTTTAAACAAATTAAAGTTCGGAACAATATTTATACACTTTAATTAATTGATGAAAGTATGGAAAACCGTTAAAATTTCCAGCTGAACAATCAACTTATCAATGTTGTCTTCATACATGGTTTGCTACTACAAATAATTAGTTTCAAATGCTGATAAGAATTGTTGTTTATCTTCTAGAATTAGAGAAATTATAATTAGTCACTAATTAAAGTACATTAATTAACCAAGTTTTAACAATTAGATAATGAATTTCAATCAATTCTTATAGCTGCGATAACAATTAACATTTAAATTATGAATTTCAATCAATTCTTGTAGCTGCGATAAATATTTATACTCTGTACCGAAGGTACATAGAGTATTAAAAGTTTGTGCAAAAGTATGTAACATCCAGAAGGAAGCATCTCCGACCCCATAAAGTATATATATTCTTGATCAGCATCAACAGCCGAGTCGATATAGCCATGTCCGTCTGTCCGTCTGTCCGTCCGTCTGTCTGTCCGTATGAACGCACAGATCTCAGAGATGGTTAGAGATAGAGGTTTGACGTGTATGGGACATATGCTTCTTATGTCTGCAGGCAGATCAAGTTTATTTTCAATTTTGGCCACGCCCCCTCCCGCCCCCGCAATTTAGTAAAAACGTCATATCTCCCACAGTTTTGAAGATAGATGGCTTTTTCCTTCTGGACATATTTAGTTATTAGGATAACTTATCGATCCGCCGAAGGAATAAAGAAGATCGGATGAACGGTTTTCGAGTTATGATCAAAAGACAAATTTTCTTGGTACAGAGTATGTTATACAGTCGGGCTTGACCGACTTTCTTTCTTGTTTTTTAATGGATTTGATCAAATTTTTCTACAGCTGAACATATTTCAAGATTAACTTTAATTGTTCTTTAACTTTTTAGCACCTACACACAAAGAAATGAATTGAATGGAAAAACTGTTTCTTTATTACAATAAAAATTCTAGCTTTTTTATTAATACTGAAAAACTAAAAATTCAATGTAATGTTTTTGTCCTCTTTTTTTTCATTACATAATAAATATATAAATACACTGCCTTTAATATTAAATCATGTAAATATAAATGTTAATTTGAAAAAAAAAAACCGAATATATTAGACATAAATGTATAAGAGAGCCCATGAAGGGACAACGTACAAAATATTATTGTAAACCATTGTTTGTTAGGGTAATATTATGTTCAAGAATTTATATTAATAAACAACTTTAAAAAAAAAAAAAAAATTCTAGCTTTTAGAAAGTTTTTTCTTAAAGAAAAACCACAGAATTTATAATTTTTTAAAGCCCTTTCTTTATTTGAGGAACTCAATGTTCTTTTTATCTTAAAAAAACGGTCCTTTTTTTAGACGTTTTCCCAAAAACTTTTTTCAAATATAGGGCAGCTCTTCGTCTTGTCGGGGCGAACACAATTGAAGTAAGTGAAAATCACTAATTTTCAAAAACAACACATTATAAATTGAACATTTTTTTTGAGATATTCGTCTAAAATATTGAAAGATAGATTTAGAAAATCCCACTAAAATTTAGAAAAATAAATTAAGACACTGTTTGGAACTCTCAAGTTTGAATTCCCAGCATTGGGAAAGTGGACATTTTCAAAGAATGGTCGAACGAGACCAAACAATTAAAAGTTCTTGAAAATAGAATGTTTTTATCTAATTTGGATGGGAAAACAATCAAAATTAGCTAATGTAAGCCAATCTTGCTTTGATTCATTAGCCATTTTGAGATTTTCTAAAGCAAAATCGTACAAACCTCAGTTTAGTTTCAGTTTTTATACCCTTATTTTGCAATTGTCCAGATGTCTGTAACGCATAGAAGGAATCATTTCCGACCACATAAGGTATATATATTCTTGATCAGCATGACGAGCTGAGTTGATTTAGCCTTGTCCGTCTGTCCGTCCGTCTGTTTCTAAGCTATCTCCTCCGTCAGTTTTAAAGCTATCGTACAAACTAAGTATTTACTAGTTTTCTATGCTTCTCCATTATTCTGCAAAGTTTAGTCGAAGTCGAACATCTATATAGTATAGCTGCCATAGAAAAGAAAGGTTAGAAAAATGGTCTTAGTAAGAATATCAATTTTGTTTTCAATGTAAGCCTCTTCAAAATTGGCATACATTCATTTTAAAAGCTTTCACACAATTCTTCAAAGTTTTGTCAAAATCGGTTGACTCTAGGTTATAGCTGCCTTTGGAATGATCGATCGAGAAACTAGTTTAAGTGAGAACAACTTTTTTGTTTTTAAACAAAAACGCCTCCAATCTTTGTATTTCTTAGTTTACTATACTCTCCCCTGATTTCACTAAGTTTGGTCGAAATCGGACATCTATACAGTATAGCTGTCATAGAAAAGTACAGTCAGAAAAGTAGTCTTAGTAAGAAAAACTTGTTTGTTTTCAGTGGAAATGCATTTTTTTTTTCCTGTCAAACTCTTAACCGATAAACAATTCGGTTTGATTCCCTGTTGATCAGTTAGGGGACTCATACAGTCAATCCATCAAGATCCATTCCCTTGCCCAGTGAGCTATTCTTAAAAAACGTTTATAATTTTGAAATTTCCAAATGTCAGTTGGTAGCGCCTGACGCTAAATCCGTCATAATCAAGCCATGTCTCGTTACATCGTCCAAGGCACTCGCCAAACATCAGTCATTGCCAAAAACATTTGTACCATGCGAAAAACTCACCGCTCCCGTCGCACTTTTACTGCACAACATGTGACCCACAAAGCGGAAATGCTTTTGTGGCAGCCCAAAATGGTAACATTTCCTTTTTGCAAACAGACCCACAAAAAAGTGAACAAAATATGGCCCCCAAACTTAGATTCAAATTTCTCTAGTTCTCTGGCACAACCAACAACAAGCCATTCAGTATTGTTTAGCCTTGGGTTTGTTTCAACTTGAGCAGCCAACCCAATGACACACTCACTTGTCACATAACACACAATTGTTGTGAACGATGGGTTCCTCCGTTGTCAAAGAAGGACAAGAGATGGCTGGAGGACGACAGATGTGCGCGATATGTGAGTGACAATTCTATTAGTTACAAATTGAGCAGCCAGGCTAACCAGCTAGCCCACCAACCAACTGGCAGCGGAACACGCAAACGAGCTATTAACACCCCTTAACTAGTGCCCATTAACATGGATCCCTGCACCGGGGTTACATTTGTGTAGTTGTAAGCTACTAGAAGTCATGATAACTTGATATCTATGTATTTGATATGGTATACTTAGACTAAACAACTGGAACTAAATAGTTGGGGAAAACTTGTGTAAGATAATGAACTCAAAATTTAGTAAGGAATCAATTTGAAAAATCAATTCAATTGACTGATTCACTGGAAAGACGGCTTTTACTCTGTAAAAAACAACCACCAGAAAGCCAGCCTCAGCGGACTGCAGTTGAACAAGCTAAACTTTACAGAAAAACGCCACCTATGCTACGAATGAAAGATTTGACATTCACACCAAACTATGAAAACAAAAAATTAAAAAAAAAAACCCACAGAAAAAAAACGACGTGAGGTCGACAGTAGTCTGCGTTGAGATGCCGAATATCCAATTTTCACTTCACGCGAAAAGACACAACGTATTGCCACTACGCTATGTTACCAATTAAGTAGCGAATAACATACTGTTAACTCTGATATAGGGACAGACGTGGCTTTATCGACTAGGCTGTTGATGCTGATCAAGAATATGAAGGCCTTCGGTACACAGTATTGAAATTAGATTGTTTCTTCTTTTACTCGAAAATAAATGATTTTTATCTAAGTTACCCGGCGTGCGTTGGCATCGATTAAATGTTCGTGATAATCTAAGCTCATAAACTCATTATAAAGTTCAATCATTATCATGAAAATCTGCGCTCACAGCAATCTACACCTCCAATTAACCCGTCTACGGGTGTCAAAAAACTTCTTTTACTTGCAGGCTGATCAAGTTTATTTTCAATTTTTTCCCCGCCTTTTACGGCCCCCGAAATTCGGAAAAAGTCATATCTGCGACAGTTTAAAAGATTCGTACCATCTATACACATTTAGTATTCAAGATTATTTATCGGTAACACCAAGGTTTGGTAAATATCGAGTCAAAGATAGTCAAGTTGCAGGCAAAAGAATGTTCGCTGCTGCAGAGCTGCTTTCATTGAAATTCAAGCATGAAAGTGCATGCTGAGCCTAAACTTTTGTTAGTACTGATTATATTCGAGTCGAACTTGACCGACTTTCTAACTTAATTTACCCTGTTCCTAAGGTACTAAAAATGGGTGAAAGTAGATCATGCACTTGTGAAAATCTCAAAGATTATCAGAGACAATCTTTTTGCAATCACCGGAAGCCGTTCTCTGCTGTGCGGCTAGAAACTAAAGTTAAAATGTGAGAGTGTATTGTGTGCTGTGCACCTCATCGACGGCTGGGCAGCGATTGCAAGCAAAGAGAGCGCTGCTTACGCTCATATGCCCGACTTCGGCATGCGCTCGGCTCGTGTGCGTGTAAATAACCGATTGCGCTCGGCCCCTGGTGACTATGGGTGAACATCGCTGCATTAAATCATGGTGTGAGTAGAGTATTTTGAAGCCGGATTTTTGCTGGATTCATTGAAAATGCTTCTTTCTTAAACACTTATAAAAATATCTGGAGCTAAAACCCCAGAGACAGACCTTGGATGACTGAACACGAACACCGCGGAAACTTAAGTTAAGTTCATGTTGTAAAGATAGTGCTAACTTTATAAGGTCAAATCTAAGAGCTGGAATAGAAATATATTTTTTCATATATAAAATCAAATCTAAATCAGGAAATATGTATATTTTACTTATCGCATAAACATGACACGACTTCCACTCTGGTGTCATTCTCTCTCGACCCATATATTCCGTGCTCAGCACAATCCGAATGATTTACGCACAGCCAACGGGCAAATTAATTGCCACTAATCAAGTGATTTGAATTTTTCATGCGAAGACCTCGTAAAAGGGTTCTCCTGCTTTTCTCTAAGTTCGTTGTAAAAGGCAGCATAAAACAATTTATGGCGTTTTATAGCATCACTAATTACACGCCAGCGTCGGGACTGATTAATAGCCATCAAAACTGAAATTGGTGGCTGATGGAGAAATGGGCGGGTGGAAACTCTGGCATATGTTCATTGATTTTCTTCACTTGTACTTATATATACACACGCACTGCTGATGGATGGGGCGAAGCGACTGGATTTATGTATGTGGTCCATTCCAAGACTGAGAGCAGCCGGAAAATTAAAGAAAAGACTGGCAAAAACGCCCCACAAGTCTTTAGGGTCAAGAAGCTAATTTATTGCATGTTGTCCAACGAGTTGTGAGTTGGCATATTTTGTGTTTCCCCCCCATCGACCCCATCTACCCCCTTCTTTGGGTAGTTGTTTAGATGCTGGCATTCATCTTCATTTGATGTTTGATTTTATGTTTTAAGGGACGAGGAAATGTTCATTTGGCTGTGGAAATTTCAGAAGCATCAAGAAAACTAATTTTGCATTCCATTTGAGTGGTTTGAGGTTTGGTCGAGGTTATGGGGAAATACAAGTTGAAGAGAGTTTGGCAGCAGAAGCAATGCAATCTTGTTAGTGATTAAGGACTCAAGGGCATAATTTACTGTAAACAGAAATAAGTACACTTGAAAATCCACTAAATTTGATCTTTTCTTTAAAATAGCCCTCGAGTTTCTAAATTAAATCGAAATAATTTTCAAATTGATGCGTTGATAAGACAATAGCTTTAATTTAAGGAGGCCTTCGTTTATGAAGCAAGATTCAGAGGAACTGAATCTGTAGCGTCAGATCCTTTTCAAATTTGAGGTAATAAATTATTTCTTTTAAAGGAAAGGTCTTTCTTCCTTCTATTTTTGCTGTGTTTATCTACGATTTAATACCATGGAACATCAATTTTTATACTCTGTACCGTAGGTACATAGAGTATTATAAGTTTGTGCAAAAGTATGTAACATCCAGAAGGAAGCATCTCGACCCCATAAAGTATATATATTCTTGATCAGCATCAACAGCCGAGTCAATATAGCCATGTCCGTCTGTCCGTCTGTCCGTCTGTCTGTCTGTCCGTATGAACGCACAGATCTCAGAGATGGTAAGAGATAGAGGTTTGACGTGTATGGGACATATGCTTCTTATGTCTGCAGGCAGATCAAGTTTATTTTCAATTTTGGCCACGCCCCCTCCCGCCCCCGCAATTTAGAAAAAACGTCATATCTCCCACAGTTTTGAAGATAGATGGCTTGTTCCTTCTGGACATATTTAGTTATTAGAATAACTTATCGATCCGCCAAAGGAATGAAGAAGATCGGATGAACGGTTTTCGAGTTATGATCAAAAGACAAAATTTCTTGGTACAGAGTATGTTATAGTCGGGCTTGACCGACTTTCTTTCTTGTTTTAAATTAAAACGGCCTGGAAAATATTTAAAAAATTTGTATATCAAACAAAATTGCACTCGCAAAAAGGTGTTGATTTGACTGAGGCGATAGCCAATAAGTTCGCATATAGAGCAGAACGAATCGGGAATGAAACATACTCGATAACAAAACGATGATAATTTCTTGGAACTTATATGGAATTCTTAATAACCAATTCTTAAGCCCAATTTCTCAAAAGTTATGCTACATCAATGAGAAAACTATTTCTACGTAGTCATTGCTGACAGGGAGCGATAACACTTTTCCAACAATTATGGGAAATTGGACAAATCCCTCAGAACTTTCGAAAATGTTTACCCGTTTTCAATCGATGGGGAGGTTAATTTGTTTGATTTTGGTTATAATCTTCTAGCTAAAGAAAGCATTTCGTCTATAAGAGCGTCTTTGTCAACATCAAGATTAACCGCTTCAGCCGCTCGAAGAAACTGTTTTCGGTCTAATAATTCGTCTTCAAGGTTCAACACTGAAATGTGTTGAAATGGAGATTTTTCAAAATCGTACCATTTTCCCAGACACATAAGAAGGTAAACTAATAGTGACTCTCTCTCAAATTTCTATCGTTGATGCTGAGTCAAATGAGGTAGACTTTTCATGACTTTACTTGTCATCCATTCTAGTTTGCAACCCGTCTCTCAATTCAGTAAAATCACTGTGAATGTGTGTACTTATTACTTACCACAAATACTTATACACAAAAAGAGTATCATGATAAAGGCCCATAAAAGTATGCCATCTTCATTTCCTAAAATAATTCGTCATTTTAATAAGTAACTGAGAGTCAGTTATGCCTGCGTCATACTTAATCCACTCTTTGCATTCACTAGGATTGACGGACTAATTGAAGGTATTCAAATTGAGTTAGTAGTCGGCCAACTATAAGATCAGTGTTTTCCTGAATTAGTAATATTATTAAGCAGAGCATACTTTAAAGTGCATTTATCATGATAATTTTGTTGTGTATAAACAGGGTAGCAGATCCTTATTCCATACTTTCTATACTTTTGGTCATGTGGTGCACAAAATGATAAACGACGTATGAATAGCGTTCTGAGTACGTAACGGAACGGAATTTTCGTTAAGATCGTCGTTCAGTTCATTCTCTTGATCTTTTACAGAGCTCCAAGTCGTCGAAAATTGCTTGGCGAAGCCCGTGAAGGTGGCAACCCTACTGAGTTGGCATCATCCAATTAAAAAACATAAGGCCTCTCCCCCTATTGCATTATTTATTTCAGGCTCTTCCCATTATGTTTTCATTGCATGGAGGTAAAAATTGTTTTAGTCATAATCATTTTATTTAAAGCATTTAGCAAATTGTCTATCGATAAAAATATCGATAATTTCATCGGGACTGATGTAGCGTTTAAAGTTGACCTGTGGATGAGCAGCGGTTGAGTTTTGGTCCTCCGTTTACGACACTCAAGTTCGGTTATCCTGCCGGTCCAGTTGACTAACCGGACATTGAGAAATCGGCTCTTACTAGAACAGTTATAGTTATATATATTTCATGGTTTTTAGCTTACGTTACGTAAGTATAGTTTTCGAAAGTGGTTTTTAGTGGTAGCGAGGATCTAACCTTAGAGAATGTGGCATCTCACTGTAATGGATGCCGCAGTTGCACACTACAGTCATCAATCGTAGGACTTTTTAAATGTATTGAAGGTCACAGACTTTCATTGAATAAGTATTTAGGATTCCCACTTATCTCAGTTATAATGACAGGAAATTAGTGTGTAATTTGTTTAATTGCTTGCATTTTCTCTATTATTTTGTTGGCACATGACGCGCGCACACACAAACTTGTTAGCACAAACAAACTGATGCAAAAACCATTAATGTTCGTTAGCACAAAGCAAACCGACAATTGAGAGGCGTATAGCATGGACGTGACATGTCCATGTCAATGTCCATGTCCTGGTTTTGCTTGCACATGTGTGCGCTGCCAGTTTGTTTTTGCTTTTTTGTCCTTTTTGTTTGTGGTGCGCTTGATGGAAACCAAAAGAAGACAAAAACAGTAGCCAGAACGGAAAGCGCACCAGGTTATTTCATTATTCAAAATTTCTATGAGAGCTGAAAGAGAATGACCAATTGACTAACTGGCCGAATGACTGACGACTGACTGGTCTGGAGCAGGACCAGTCTCTTGGACGATTCCCGGTTGGCTTTGTTATTCGTTTGTTTGTTTATTTTCACTTCAATTAATTATGGCAGCCTCCCACCCCTCTTTCATCCGCCGTTTTATTGCTGTGCTCGTTTAATTGCAAATTTCATGCATTCTTTATGCTAATTTTCTAGTTGGCCAGATACGTCCGCCCGCACTTGATGTCAAATGGTTTTTCGTGCCTCATTAGTCGTTTGGCCCCCTCTTAGACTCTCGATTGTTTTTCCATTTCTATCTCTGTTTGACTTCACGGTTAATTCATTAAATTCGCCAAGACCTTTGATTATTTTGAATTGAATTGAATTTATGACCCAGCAATAAATAAATAAATATTGCGTGAGATTACGAAATGTTATTAGCCGTTGAAGGGCGTTTTATTTGTGTTTAAATAACCGTTAATCTAAATAGTTTATTAATAGAATTAAGCGTGCTGCTTGGGAGTATTAGAGTGAGGTATTAATGCAGACGAAGTGCAAAAACAAAAACCAAAATCATTTGCTAAAATACGTTAACATAAGCTTTTCTCAGAGTACAGTTCAAATTTAAGTACTTAGGCCGGATTTCCTAGTGTTCGGTTAGTCAACCAGAACGGCAGGTTGATGGAATTATCGATAATTTGCTCCAAATAAATATTTATGAATAAACGAATCTTCTGCCACCATCCAACTGAATTGGATTTGGAAGGAGACCAAACAATAAATGAATAATGAAAAAGAATAGTAATAGAAAATTTATAGTAATAAAGTATTATATTTTAAAGAATCCAATTGAAATGCAACTAGATTGTACCAATCCACAAATAAATAATGCAATAGAATAGTAATAGAGTATTTTATTCATCTGGATGATGGCCAAGTTAGTTCAACGCTGCATGTGGCATTAAAAGAAAGCATTAAAAAATGCCAGTGTCTGGTCACACTGATGCAGCGAGAGGAATTTATCAATATTAAGACACTGCTGTTGAGAAAACTAAATGACTTAACCGCTGGTCTTCTCGAGTAGCAAGTGAAAATATATGAAACATGACCAACCAGAACTTATTAGAAATTGCACCTAATATGGTTACTAAATTTAGTCACCATTTTCACTCGAGTTGAGTTCCTTTGCTGTTGACCAATCTGCTTCGACTGTTAAATCAAAGGAGTTAATTAAATTAAGAAAATAAATGCTAGTAGCAAATCAAATCCGAGATGTTGTCAGGTAGAGCACAACTAGCAAACTGATTTTGCCTTGTATATTCTGTAGCTTATCACTTTTACTCGCCTGCTTTGATATCCATTTGTAATTAGCTTTCCTTGTTTCTTTGTTTAATCAACATCTCAATTAAGGTGTCAATACACTTTCAAACCATGCTCTAAGCAGCAAACAGCAAATCCAGTGCAGTCAGGGTAAATCATTTACACAAGTCGAAATTAACTAACTAACAGAAACTAACACAGTTACCATTTTCGACGGACCCATCTCGCAACTGTATAACTTTTGACAGCAATGTCATTCTGACTAAGAACATAGCCCGTTTGAAGCGTCAGTCCAAGTATATTTTTACCAATATTTACCAAAAAGTCATCGAAATGGCTGGAGATGACAAGCAGCTGTGGCACAAAATTATTAAGACTGGGCCGCGTTCACCAGATTTGACGCCTCCAGACATATTTTAGTGAGGCTGTATGAAATCAAGAGATTACATCAACAAGCCAAAGAGCCTGGAAGATCTGAAAAACAATTGCCGCCGTTCGGAAATGTTGGCCAAAACCATGGAAAATGGTTCAAAGCGATTATATCAAATTCATAGAGGGAAGTTAACTTCGTCTCTGCCGAAATTTTAAACTAATTTGAAGGATATGTCCACTGCTAACAAACAAGTTTTTCCCAATAAGACTACTTTTCTGCCTCTACTTTTGTAAGACAGCTATACCATATAGATGTCTGATTTCGACCAAATTTGGCAGAATTATGGAGAAGTACATATTAAAAACTAGTAAATACGGAGTTTGGAGACGTTTGCATTAAAAACAAAAAAGTTTTTCTCACTAAAACATGTTTTTCGACCGATCGTTTCTATGGCAGCTATATGTTATAGTCATCTGATCACGCCGGTTCCGACAAATGTGCAGCGTATTTGTACCATAAGACTTTTTGCAAAGTTTGGTAGCGATAGTTTTAAAACTGACATAGGAGTTGGCAAAGAAACAGACGGACAGCCGCACGGACCAATGGACATGGCTATATCGACTCAGTTTGTCATGCTGATCTAGAATATATATATTTTATGTGGTCGGAAATGCTTCCTTCTTTGAGTTACAAACATCTGGACAATTTCAGTATACCCTAAGCAAGGGTATAAAAAAGAGTACGAATATCCCTTTAAGACCTTATTTTTGAAGTCAGTAAGGCTCGAAATTCCGACATTTCTTTTACTGTGGGCCGAACCCTGAACCGAACCTCTTTAGAAATAAAAGCTGAACCCGAACATGAACCCGAATTTCGGTTCGGTTCAACAAAAATGATAGACATAAGAAATTTTCCCTTCTGAATACAACTGTTATATGGTTGGGATAAGCGCGACTGAATCTTAAAATGGGCAGGAGACTGGAATTAAAAATCTAGAAAAACGCTTAGAATTACTTATAAAATCCGCACCCCTAATAGCCTTTGATTTTTTAAGCTCTTCGACTCTAAAGCTTTTTAAATAGTTCTCAAAATCAAGAGTCTTGCATTGGTAATACTTTTCTACGAAAACTACGAAATGGTGTTTTACTTAACAGTAAATTTTATATTAAATATTCCCATGTGTGCTACTAACCTATTAAAACCCAAAATTCACGAGATTCCCATACGATTTGTGTAGTTTTTAGGTCGCATGCAATTTTTAGAGAACGTAGAACACAAAAATTATAAATATTGTAGAAAGCATGGGTTGGATCAAGGTTCGAACCAAAAACCTCGAACCTTACATTTCCAAACCTTAAAAATTTGTTGTTTTGGTTCGAACCAGTGCACCGGAGATCCGTATACTATTTTTGGTATAACAAAAGTGTAAGCATTTTGAAGAAAATTTTAAGGGCAGACACTTTTGATTTTAAATGACCTACATTTTTGATTCGACTGCAAAATCAAAAGCGGAATTGTTGATTTTACTACGTTTCAAATCAAAGATAAAAATAGTTGCTCAGATGGCAGTTTTTTCGCTTTTCAAATCAAAAGTGTCTGCACTTTTAAGTCAAACATATAAATAGTTAATTTTAAATGATTTTAGTATTTTTTTAACTTTTAAATGAATTAATATTTTATAAGCCAGTTGTGGCAATTCACGTTTGCTCTCAGAAGCACCTTTTCCCGCCAACATGTATTCTGTGTCTGATTAGGATAATCGTGATTCAAGCAAACAAGTGTCAGGTGAATTACAATATTATCTAGTGTAACTTTAAAACGGGTGAAATGATTCAGAATCGAGGATATTTGACTTCATTAAAAGTGTTTCGGTTTTAATCTCGGATTTACAGTACTCTTCGAACCTATATCCATTTGCTCAGACCGTTGAAACTCTCATTATTTTAAATTGTAAGAAACAAAAGATGCTTCTATTGTTCTTAAATTATTCAAACACTTGGTCCTTGGTCGGATTTTCCGGTGTCGTCTCCTTCGTTCGCGGTTTTTGGTCGCCTGCTGCAAGGCACAGAAATAATTAAAATTCCAAAGTTTGCAACATTCTGGGCATTAATAAATTAGTTGAACTGGGCACTTGGAGACATTTGTTTTTTACTCGGCCTATTTGGACTTTACCAAAAAGCCACTTAAAAGTCATGAAGATACCGAAAATGCAGACGAAGTTAGTCCAATAAATGGAGCGGTGGGCAGGGAGGAGGAGGAGGAGGAGGTTTCGTTTATGGCTGCTCTGTGGCCGTAGGGTGGGGGCTGATGCATTTGAATTTCTAATCTGTGCGTAGGCGTCCTCCACCATCCCCTCCCCCGCATCCCCTCGTCGATGTTCATTCATTTTTGATGGCAACCAAATGGATTTGGCCATCATAAAAATTGTCCTCCACAATAAAGGAATACGAAACAATTGAAATCTGAAAGGCTTCCATCTGCTTATCGATTCAAATGCGGCCATAAAATGGCAAAATGTTCCACCCCTTCACGCGTGCTCCTGCGTCCAACGCACCGAGGAAACCTATTACGTTTTTTTTTTGGTATACCTAATGTGCGGCAGTTTAAAGTAGCGAAAGGATGTTTGAAGGTCAGACTCTGTTGTCTGCCCTAGGCCGATAAGCAGATGCTTCGGTGCTGAGGAGCAGCTACCTTCTATCTCACTAATTGAATAATTGAGTTCAAAAACTCATAAATATCGTTATGACGATGCTGTTGCTCCATCATTATCGTCGATGCAGCGGAAGTTTCCGCCATTTATTTTTCGGCCAGCCGGAAAACGTTAAAATGAACATGACTGTGCACCAGGTGGCCCCAACGGGACGACAGGGACTGGGGCCATATTAAATGATTTATTGGGCCATGTCTGGGCACTGTGCGCGTCCTTAAATTTCATAAATTTCAGCCTCAGCCTGCGCTTTATGGCGAAATAAAGCAACAAAGTTGGCCGCGTGAGAAGGATCAAGTGGCAAGCGGTGTTGGAGGGGGGCGGAGGGTACAGAGAAAAGTCAATAAATGGAGCTGCCTTATTAGGTATTACATATTGCTGTGGTTCCACCACTTCTCGTGGGTTGTATCCGACGAATGAGTTTTACATTTTCCACATCTTTGGACAACCAATGCAAATTGCTCTGAAATCAAACATGAAAGTTGTGAAAGCATTTTGTTGTTGTTTGTCTTTATTTTTACTTTTTATTTGGAGCTATTTTACGCCATTTTGCATGGCAATAAAAATGTGGGAAATGCCGAACAGAAAACTTGGCTGGAGTGTGGAGAACTTAAACAAAACGGCATTGGGACTTAACTGATTGAAACGAAAATGTAAAGCACTTGAATAAGATTTTGGCCATTGTGTTTGTTCTTTTGGAAAATTGCTGTGCAAAAATTGCTCTTTTTGTGGCGCTTAAATCGTAAGCCGGTGCTTTTGCTGGACAAGGAAATGAAATTGAATAAGAGAATATTTTTTGGCGAATTAAAATCTCGAATTCCTCTAACCGCAGTTAGTTTCAACTAGAGTGTAAGTGCAACAGAGTCTTAAATTGGAAATAAATAATGGGTCGATTTTACATTGCAATTACTTTAGTTCCTCAACAACTGTTTCGTCGGGATGCTTTCAGATTAAAGGCATCTCTGCAAACTTAACTGTCCTTGCCTTCTTTCAATTCACTACCCCCAACAACTAGGCATTAAAGGAACAAAAGCTTTCGTGTTATTGTGGTTAGAGCAGCGTTTTAATGATAAAGGGTAATTTTTTAGCAGCTTTTGGATTATACATGTTAGTTAGCAAACTCGTCCGAAACGGCTTGACCGATATTAATGAAAAATGTAAGTATTAATTTGGCAGGTGTAGAAAAGGTTTTTAACTATAGTTCGTAACGCTAACGCAAAATGCTCAAATGCTGTCAATACAGATCATTACAAATCGATCAATGCAGTTTAAAATGCCAAACGAAGCTGTATATTATGTAGGCAAGTCACCACATCTTCTATGACTGAAAGTTGGATCTCCGGTTATTTTACTTTGGAGTGAAAGCCAGAAAGATTGATTTAATAGGTAGGTAGGTAGTTCCGGCTGACCCCAGATGGGGTCACACATAGACCTTAGGGTCCTTAATGAGGCCGGGTGATTATTTGGGTACGTTTGTCTTAGAAGTCCAGGAGGATTCTTGTCGTTTTGGCAAATGCCAATAACTGTTTTGGGGGCCTCTTGGCCGCTTCCTCCAAAGAAGAGAACCGTGGGGTGTGCAGAATTTGTAATCTTGTCGTGTCAATTGCTGGGCAGCTGCAAATTAGATGTTCTAGAGTTTCAGCGACTCCAGGTTCCATACATTTCCTGCAGGTGTCCTCTGTTGTTATGCCTAGCTTTATCGCATGAGCGGCTGCTAGGCAGTGTCCCGTTAGTATGCCAATGAGCAGTCTACAGTCTCTTCTCTGGAGCTGTAGCAGATAGTGCGTAAGTTTTTTGATTTAAAAGATTGATGAAAAAAATTATCGAAGCCACCATGTTGAACGTCAAATTCCGAGCCGAAAATGTTTTGCTGCCACGAATTCCAATGATTTTTACAGACGAATCCATTTTTCTATTAGATTGGCATTCGCAATGACAATTAATTTGCGGCTTAGACATTATTCTTACATATTTTTCACACAGACAGTTATACGTGGCGTGTTCTCGAGTGGGCAAAAAATCGAGTTTATTTGTGTTGGCCAAAGACAGACTAACAAAAAATATATTACACTCAATTGCTCCACAAAATAAACATTGATTTTCTTAATTTTTTTTCCTACTTTATTGTAAAAAATATATATACCGGGGTGACCCAGAAATGTCTAGAGATTTTCGTATAAACGCTTTCATTTCGAGCTAAAATGCTTGCCCCTAAATGCAAAACGTCGTCAAAATGGTAGGTTACTAGATTAGATAACAAAAGTTGAGAGATTTGCAACAAGGATGCATACGGTTTTCCTTCTCTATAATCCAGTAGCCTGCAACGTTTCAGTCACTTTACATCTAAAGTTATCCTAGTTTAGTTCAATATTCAATCGTTCATACGAAAATCTCTAGAGATTTCTATGTCAACACCCATAACTTTTTTTCAAACAATGATGTCCGATTTGTTACTAAATAATGTACATTGAAGTGAGGAAATAAATGGTTGGTGTTTTTTGTTATTTTTTTCTGTCATCGAATTCTTCTGTCATAGTTTCCAGCGGGTGGACCATTTGAGGCGCAGTCACGGTCAACATTTGCATGAAATAATCTTCAACCATTAAATTATATGAACCGTACTATCGATTCAAATAAAGGTTTAATGCATTTTTCTGAATTGTATGTGTTTTTTTTTTAAACTTTCCTATAGCTCTTAAAAAATCACCCTTTAGAAACAATTTATATGCAGAACAACGACTGACTCGGCAGCTAGTAAATTCTGAAAAATTAATGAAATCTTTACTTGAGTCAATAGAACGATCTATATAATTAAATGTTTAAAGATGAATTCATGTAAATGTTGATCGCAGCTGCGTCTCAAATGTAGCATAAGGTGGGTCCAATTTTGGCACTCTCTCTCTTAAACACTTATACACTTAAAATTGGCCACCAGTGCGACAACTGTTGTGGTCTTTTCGCTATAGACAGGAGCCTTAACATTGCTCCACAAAAGAACATAAATATCATCGTTCGTCGATTCGACGACCAGTTCTTTTAAATTTCTTTTGAAAGAAACCGTTTAAGAAAATCTACACAGACAGAATATAAATAAAATATCGTTTGAGGTGAATAAATTAAAGCAGCATTATGTCTTAAAAGTAACACTGTAAGCCAGCGGTGGGCACCAAAGTCAAACAAAAAGGCAGCACTTACAGCGCAGCAGATTTTTTTGCCCGTATTTTGTTGATAACGGACGAGTTTTTAATTGCGCATTGCATTTAAGGCAAAATAAAGGTGCGGGCCACTGGGGCAATCGGTTATCCTGCGCTGCTTTAAACTAAAAATCGAACTCGTTTTCGGGAATGACAGTTTAAATTTTAAGCATTAGGTACAAAGCCATTGAAAGCCAAAGTTCAATGATCGTCGTTTCGACCATGCATGCTTACAAAATAATTACTTAAACGCATCGCACACAGCCGAACAACGGCACAACTGTGACTGATGCCGCTCGAATAAATTTACTGATCTGATCTAAAGCTATCAGTTTTAAGAACCAATTAAAAATCCGCTGACCACTCTTCATGAAAACCTCCAGAGGGTCCACACTAAAAACTAATCCAAACAAAACACCAGCAAAACTTTATCATAAATGCTATGTTCATGTGTTTCGGTGCACACACACACACACTCAATTGAAGTATGTAAATTGGTTCATAATTTAGTTTTCAACCTCACAGCAGTCATGCGGTTGCAACAAAATTTGAATTTAATTCGAGAGATATAATTTAATTTCAATTTCAATGAAGCTCAAAATTCATTTTCCATTTCTGCTACCAATAATTGAATGTCTGTTGCATGTATTTGCGATGCAGCATGGCGTTTTAACTAGATTACCTTGGCAGGCTGAACTTTGAGCTACCGATTGGCACGTGGCCAAAAGATAAAAAAAAGTAGTGCAGCATTATAGTGCAGAGATTGTGCATAAAAAGACACAAATGAAAGTCCAACAAAGAGTGAAATGTGTGGCAAATTGAAATGCAATCTAAGTGGAATGGAAGATGCTGAGATAACAATGTCCAGCAGCTGGCAACTTCTCTTGGTGAGGGACAGTAAAATAGATGGTCAACTGAGTTTCTGTACGATTCCAAATCCTTCGCAAGTTTTACTTTGAAACTGACCAGGCAGAATACTAAATCTTGCAACAAAAAAAAATAAAAAAAATGCCTCAAACTTTTCTAAGAGCAATGTAAACGAAAAGCCGGCAGCTGGCTGAATGTTTGTTGTTAGATAAGTGTGGTGCTTACCAAGGGCAATGTGTACAGTGCAAATTCACCAAATCCACCTGGATTTGCCAAAACAGGAACAGGAGAGAATTCAAAAAGGCACCTAAAATTTGGAAGGTAACAAAAATAATTAATATCCGTTATATTGCTGCTGTAAAGTATTCCCAAAGCGAAACATAATTTTTAAAACAAAGTTATCGAGATTTTTATGTTACGTTACTATTTCCCACATCTCTACTCTAGTGTATATATAGGTAGATGTGTGTACTATCTGCAGATCTAGCAGATCCTATTCCTACTTAAAATTTTAATTCGAAGGTCCAGATCATATCAATCTTGTTATACCCTTGCAAAGGGTATTATAATTTTGCTCAGAAGTTTGCAACGCATAGAAATATTCATTTCCGACCCCATAAACTATATATATTCTTGATCAGGGTGACGAGCTGAGTCGATTGAGCTTTGTCCGTCCGTCTGTCCGTCCGTCCGTCTGTCCGTCTGTCTGTCTGTTTCTACGCGAACTAGTCTCTCAGTTTTAAAACTATCGAGCTGAAATTTTGCACAGAGTCTTCTTTTTGCTGCACACTACTAATATGTCGGAACCGACCGGATCGGATGACTATATCTTATAGCTCCCATAGGATCAATCGGTCGGAAAACTAGTTTTAGTATGAAAAACTTTTTTCTTTTCAATGGTAACGTCTCCAAACTTTGTAATCGTAGGTTTTATATGTTTTTTTATAATCCTACCAATTTTTATTAAAATCGGACAACTATATGGTATAGCTGCCATACAAAAGATAGGTCTGAAAAACAGTTTTAGTTAGAAAAACTTTTTTGTTTTTAATGGTAGCATCCTGCAATTTTGTATTTGTTTGTTTCTCGTGCTTTTACATAATTCTACAGGTTTTTGGCCAAATCGGATGACTATATCATATAGCTCCCATACGAACGATCGGTCGGAAAATGGGAAAAAGAGTATTTTTTTGAAAATATTTGAGCGAGCCCTTGCAAGGGTATAATAACTTCGGCACAGACGAAGTTAGCTTGGCTTTCTCGATTTGAGATTGATTTGAGCTCGCCCTTTTTTTCTGTGCACTCATTCGATAATCGAGATTTCATTAAATCAAGTATTCCTAATAATAATAGTTTGTAGCGAAAGTTTTACAATAATTGGAAAACTATCAACGTTGTTTAATTTATACGTTGACTCAAAAACATTGACTGTTTTCATTCATTTGCAATATCCCCCTAATCAGATATGCACCTGTTTACAACACTTTGTGAAGTTTTGTCGGTGGTTTCGTGTGAGATTTAGAGCTGTGATTGGTTTGGGGCTGGGAATGTGAAAATAATATAGCTCCATCCATACATACTAATGGAAATAATGGAAACCACAATGATTGAATTGAAAATGCTGCACTTGCACAAATATGAGGCAAGTTTGAGCAGCTAATCAATTGCTCGAGTATTTATGTTTACTTTAACTACTTATAATCGCATAATGGCACTTAAGACAAGAGAATGAAAAGTTAAGCTGCAATATTTTCTATTATTATAAGTCGTAGTAAGGAAAAGTATGGATTTCAATAAAATAGAATTTAATGGATGACTCGGATCTGACTCGGATGACTATATCTCATAGCTCCCATAGAAATAATCGGTAAGAAAACTTTTCAATGGAAACGTCTGCAAACTTTGTAATCGTTGGTTTTATATGTTTTTTATAATCCTACCAATTATTATTAAAATCGGACAACTATATGGTATAGCTGCCATACAAGAGATGGGTCTGAAAAACAGTCTTAGTTAGAACAAGAAAGAAAGTCGGTCAAGCCCGACTATAACATACTCTGTACCAAGAAATTTTTTCTTTTGATCATAACTCGAAAACCGTTCATCCGATCTTCTTCATTCCTTTGGCGGATCGATAAGTTATTCTAATAACTAAATATGTCCAGAAGGAACAAGCCATCTATCTTCAAAACTGTGGGAGATATGACGTTTTTTCTAAATTGCGGGGGCGGGAGGGGGCGTGGCCAAAATTGAAAATAAACTTGATCTGCCTGCAGACATAAGAAGCATATGTCCCATACACGTCAAACCTCTATCTCTTACAATCTCTGAGATCTGTGCGTTCATACGGACAGACGGACAGACGGACATGGCTATATCGACTCGGCTGTTGATGCTGATCAAGAATATATATACTTTATGGGGTCGGAGATGCTTCCTTCTGGATGTTACATACTTTTGCACAAACTTATAATACTCTATGTACCTACGGTACAGAGTATAAAAACTTTTTTATTTTTAATGGTAGCATCCTGCAGTTTTGTATTTATTTGTTTCTCGTGCTTTTACATAATTGTACAAGTTTTTGTCCAAATCGGATGACTATATCATATAGCTCCCATACGAACGATCGGTCGGAAAATGGGAAAAAGAGTATTTTTTTGAAAATATTTGAGCGAGCCCTTGCAAGGGTATAATAACTTCGGCACAGACGAAGTTAGTTTGGCTTTCTCGTTTTTTATACTCTGTACCGAATATACATAGAGTATTATAAGTTTGTGCAAAAGTATGTAACATCCAGAAGGAAGCATCTCCGACCCCATAAAGTATATATATTCTTGATCAGCATCAACAGCCGAGTCTATATAGCCATGTCCGTCTGTCCGTCTGTCAGTCTGTCCGTCTGTCTGTCCATATGAACGCACAGATCTCAAAGATGGTAAGAGATAGAGGTTTGACATGTATGGGACATATGCTTCTTATGTCTGCAGGCAGATCAAGTTTATTTTCAATTTTGGCCACGCCCTCTCCCGCCCCCGCAATTTAGAAAAAACGTCATATCTCCCACAGTTTTGAAGATAGATGGCTTGTTCTTTCTGGACATATTTAGTTATTAGAATAACTTATCGATCCGCCAAAGATATGAAGACGATCGGATGAACGGTTTTCGAGTTATGATCAAAAGACAAAATTTCTTGGTACAGAGTATGTTATAGTCGGACTTGACCGACTTTCTTGTTTTTACCTATTTTAGCGTTTAAAACATTCGTTTTGAAAAATAAAAAGAATCAAAATGAAACTGTAATATCAAATTGATACAAACACTTATCAAAATGATGCTTGAAAACTAAATGCTGCAATTGTTCAAAATTCTGCAGAAGGTTCGGTCAGATGGTATAAAACCTAAGGTTTTGTTTCGATCCTTGGTTCATAATATCTAAGTTCTTTAAACATTTTTAGCCCTAGTTTCTATAAACTCTAGCAAATTTGATGAAAGTTGAGTCATGCATAAGAATATTGTGTACCTACCTCTACTTTATTCCGTTATTGCTATTACAGTTTGGAACCGTTTTTATACCCTTGTAGAGTGTATGTTAATATATATTGTGCAGATGTTTGTAACGCGTAGAAGGAAGCATTTCCGATCACATAAAGTATAAATATTCTTGAGTTGATTTAGCCTTGTCCTTGTCTGCCCCTCCTTTTCTATGCTATCTCCTCCGTCAGTTGTAAATCTTTCGTGACCAAACTTTGCTCGAAGTTTTCTGGTACAAATACGCTGCTCATATGTCGAAATCGGCCATAGGAACAATCGGTCGAAAAACTAGTTCTAGTGAGAAATACTTTTTTGTTTTTAATGCAAACGTCTCCAAACTTCCTATTAATTAGTTTTCTATGCTTTCCCATGATTCTGCTAAGTTTGGTGAAAATCGGACATCTATATAGTATAGCTGCCATAGAAAATGAGGGTTAGAAAAATAGTCTTAGTAAGAGAAAAACTTGTTGGTTTTCAATGTACACCTCTTTCAAATTGGCATATATTTATATTATATATATATATATATATATATATATATATTTGAACGGTATTGCATTACATTTTTTAGGGCTACATTAAATTTACTTGAAAGCATTAAAGAAAAGTAGTCGGTCTTCAAATATTTGAAATATTTCAGCATATTTTTTATATATCACCAAATATATCCGACTCAGTTAAACCATATTCCTTTAAATATTCCTTCGACCAATTATCCAGTCGATTTATTTGCTCGGCGTTTAATTCATCCTTATAGGAGCCCACTATACCACGACGCATAAAACTAAGAAAAATGCAAGTTAATAATCAAAAAAAGGAACAATTTCCAAAAAATATGACTCACTCAAAATCATTGGTAGTATTAAACAATGTCTTTAGAAAACCGGTTGGATTGGTTTTGCCAACTGAAATACATATTTATAAATGTATAGTTTTTATAACAATTGGCTCACTTTACCTTTCATATTCTCAAATTTTAAATGTTCCACTAGCAGCTCCATTTGCTTATCACTCAGTTGACTACAGCCCAAGAACTTGACAAGTCGTTCTATCACATCCTTCATATTCCTTTTCATTTCCTCGTAGGTCACAAAAAACACATTCTCCTCATTCCTCATGCGATAAAAGTCCACTACATGTGACCAGTAGCAGGTATAAGTAATTTTGTTTTCCATAAACTGTTGCATATAGTCCTCTAAGTCTCCTTGCCAGACATTTCTGTTTTTAACAAAGTGATACGAAGAGACGACCACGTCCTTGGGATTGCGGGCCACATAGATGACTTTTCGTTTGTCTAACCAAATTTGTCTGGGTAGAAAATGGGCTGGCAAATGCGATTGGATAAGACGAGGATGAGGCAATTCGGCTAAGGCATCTATGGTATCCTCTTCTGCCCTGATGTTAACGGCTGAGTATCTGAAATTTTGATTTATATCTCTTTATTTGTTATCAGTTTGATATACCCACTCCAAATACACACTCCTCTCGGTAACAAAAATGTTCTTTGCCGTTTCAAAGTCCAGGTTATTTAGTAGCTGCCAAGCTAATTCCTGCATCCAAGTTGTGCCTGACTTTATGTACGACACCACAAACACATCGCTGGCGTAGGTTTCTAGACCATCGATGCGTTCGGGAAAAGAGTCCAAGTATCGTTGGGGCAATGTACACCAACGCTTGCTCCAGTCCTGCTGCAAAGGCACCCAGGAAGGTCCAGCCCCAACACTTGGATATGCCAACTGAATCAAAGGTGTTCTGGCGAACGCCGACTCAACTGATTTACTCACGTACATGGTAGACTCCGAATGGGACTTGCTCAACAATTGTGGACTTATATAGTTTTGGTTAGACGGTTATATGTTAGTTCTTATCGCATAATTAAAGCATTTAGATAACGCATTGTAATTGTAAAGATTGTACCATATTTTTGGTAAATATGTTGAAGGGTAATTTTTATGCATGAGTGAAATTTAAACAATCACTCTTATGAGTTTATGGAGATATGATACCCACAAATTTGGTCTTGATCTTGAATAAAAATATGTATGTACAGTTTTATTCCCTGGAAATGCACGCGTTTTGTGTGTATAATTGACATGCACATACAAACTCTTGCAAAACTCGTGCAACTCCAAAAAAACAGTACATACAAATGTTTTTAGATGTGTACAGTTGTACACATGAACTTCTTGCAGTTGTACTTGTCGTCAAATTCTTTTTTTTATATCGTTCATTTAGTTATGTGTGTTTATAAATAGCGCTACTAGCGTGTTATCTACATTTTGCTTTCAAGAAAATAAAACACAATAGCTTAAGACACCTAGAGACATACACAAACATAAACTGTCCCTAATATACCCTAAATGCAGAAAACCATTCCATTCCATTATTCTTCTGTCCCCGAAATACTCGTTTAATATAAACTAATTTTGCAAGGTGGCAACTCTTCAATTTTGTCCCCAAAATGTGCTTTGGACATAAAAAGGGTATAAAGAAAAAATCTGCATTATATTAAACAGTCATTTCAGGGACAGTGTGTCCCAAAATGCCTGTTGCATATGAAGTCCCCGAAATGGACGTTACTTACAAAATTTCAAAAAACTCCGTTAAAAAAATTTTCCAAAATTCTGAAAAAATTATAGTGGATTTTAGAAGGTATTTTTCATATATTAAGATCGGAAGAAGTCGAATATTTTATGGTCCCCAAAATGCCTGTTCCGAATAAATATATATATATATATTATAAAATCGGATGACTATAGGTTATAGCTGCCATATGAACGATCGGTCGAGAAACTAGTTTTAGTGAAAAAAAACTTTTTTATTTTCGATGAAATCGTCTCCAAACTTTGTGTTTCTTAGTTTGCTATGCTTCAACATGATTCTACTAAGTTTGTTTAAAGTCGAACATTTCTATTATACAGCTGTCATAGATAAGTAGAGTCAGAAAAGTAGTTAGCTTTTCCCTATTTCTGAATCCGAAAAATATTACTCTTCATATAACCAAGCCAAATTTGGCCGAGCAGTGCAAAATCAGCACAAAAACCCCTGCATTTAAACAACTAGATAGCTTTTAGTTTTGCCCTCTTTCTGTTTGTCTTTCAAGGCCAAAAATCGGAATTGTTTAAAGTCAAAGGCAATTTCAAGATTCCACACATCGTCCATAACTCTTCGCCAATGCCTCGGGCTTTGAGGAAATTACCCAAATGCTTGTGTACAATTTATGAATGCTGTGATTTATTTTCATTTACCTACCACAAAATACCGTTAAAGCAGCTACTAAGCTCACACAAAACAACAAACACATTTCTTGTGACAAATTCGAAATTTATGTGTTTTGTGCTCACAAAATGGAGAGCAGAGTTTTCTTTGCGCTGTGCGGTGGCTTTCAGTGATATGTTTCTCTCTCTCTGTCTCCCCATTTAATTTGCTTTGATTTTTACACGAATTTTCATGCCAATTGGCAGTTAGGACGCCTCCGCCTCCTCGCTTGGTAGCAAAGTTAATTTGCTTACTGGTAACGTATTTTTTTCTTGTTTCCGGGTTCCTGCCACGCTTCTGCCCTGAGTTAAGTTTAAAAGCACCCGATTTCCGCTTCCGTTTTTTTGGGCTTGCCATTTTTATTTTAGGCCTGCGGCTTTTACTTACATATTTGCATACATATGTACGTTTTTTGTTTGTTTCGTGCGGCATTTATGCGTATTTACTGCCGGTTTGCATTTTTCATGTCCATTGCGGTTCCATTTGAAAGACTGAAAATTCCATTAACTGAGAACTGGCTTTTTAGCCCGGCTTATGAACGGTGAAAAGTTCATTAATGCCATAGCCTTGCGGGCTTTCAAATGTCAATGGAGAAATAATTAATGAAGTTATGCCAAGTCCGAAGGACAAATCAATAATTCAAGTCGTGTGTGTGTGTGTGTGTGTTGTGTTGTGTGTGACTGCCAACTAATCGAATTTATGAGAAGAGCAGCACAATCGTCTCATAGCCAAAGGGTCTCCTCTTGTGCTTGTGTGTGGCTGCTGGTTCACTTTCAACAGCAGCTACAACATCATCGTCAATATTTATGTCAAACAATATCCTGCATTGTGCGGCCAACCTTATCATCATTATCATCTTCATCATCGATAGCAACATGGAATGGCATTGATAGCCACTGCCGCTTTGTGCCTTAGTTCGTTTATATACAAGCCATTTAAATGCCATTCGCTTAAAGTTTAACTAGTTTTGCTAGAAAAGGGGATTTCATAGGATTAAAGAATGTTTTCTATTTGTCTGGGAAATGGGGAATACAAACTAAAGTCGCAATTAGTATTGCAACTGCAACATACCCTTAATTATGGTGTTTCCAAAGTTATGAAATCTTAAATAAATTCATTAAATCCACTTTGCTAACCATCTCTATTTTGGAACATACGATTTACTGGCTTTATTTTTAAATTGGATAAAAATATCTTCTTTTTGAAATATATGTTTATATTTGTTTAATCATTTCTCTGTAACGCTTCTGTAAAAAGTCCCCGCAAACTTAGTTATATATATAGTTTTCAGATGAGCAACATCGGAAACTACTCCCCTCTCCCATTCAACTTCCCAATTTACTGCATTAGTAAGAACATAATTTGCATATGGGAGCTATACAATAGGGTCACCCTATTTTAATTAAACTTTTTAGAATTATCTGGAAGCATGTAGAAGAAACGATATCAAATTTGAAAATCCTAAAATAAAAAACAAGAAAGAAAGTCGGTCAAGCCCGACTATAACATACTCTGTACCAACGAAATTAAACGCTCAGCATAAATTTTGTTGCTGCAGCAGCAGCGGACAGTCTTTTGATCATAACTCGAAAACCGTTCATCCGATCTTCTTCATTCCTTTGGCGGATCGATAAGTTATCCTAATAACTAAATATGTCCAGAAGGAACAAGCCATCGATCTTCAAAACTGTGGGAGATATGACGTTTTTTCTAAATTGCGGGGGCGTGAGGGGGCGTGGCCAAAATTGAAAATAAACTTGATCTGCCTGCAGACATAAGAAGCATATGTCCCATACATGTCAAACCTCTATCTCTTACCATCTCTGAGATCTGTGCGTTCATACGGATAGACAGACGGACAGACGGACATGACGGACATGACATGACTGTTGATGCTGATCAAGAATATATATACTTTATAGGGTCGGAAATAATTCCTTCTCGATGTTACATACTTTTGCACAAACTTATAATACTCTGTGTACCTACGGTACAGAGTATAAAAATGGTTTTAAATCAAGATTATTATACAGTCCCATAATTTCTATGGATTTTTATTCTGGTTATCCGTCACTCTAATTTAATCTGAAATTGAATTTTCTTGAAAAGTGTAAGGGTCCTTTAATAATTCCATCACTTCCTTAGATAAAACCGCCCGCTTGGTTTTTGGGGCTATACGTAAACTTCATATGAATAGAATTAAGTAGTTAGACTTATAAATTCGTATTCGTGACAACTATTTACGTGTTCCTCGTAAACAATTCTCGGTCATTTCTTGCATCTTTATTTCTCGACTCAAGAAATTACCTATGGGAAGGATGCAAGAAGAAATTATATCAAGTCCATGGTACACAATAGTATGACCAGTTACTGGCTACTTTAGAACCATGAATATTCCGACAATTAAAAATCTGTAGAATCTCGTAGCTTTTAAAAGCAAGTAAATTAATTCGGCATCCACACAGAGAATAAAAAAAATGCTAATATCAATTTGATCGAGGTTGGTTAATTTGATATTTCAGCAAATATCATTTCGATACCATCACATTTCATTTTGACTAAAAAAAAAGAAACGTACTTATAGAAAATGTGAAGATGGAAGAAATCAGTGTTATGTAACGACAAAGTATCGGCCTTATATTGATATGAGAAACTATAGTATTGTGTCCCAGATCATATCATTACTTTGTCTGTCTGACACAGTGTAATTCACTCCAGCCAGTTAAAAACATTTTTTGGTTGCAGAGTGAAAACACTCAGAGCATATCTCAGAAGTTCGATAAGAATGAAAATTCGGAGTCACAGAGCAAAAAATTCTTCATCCAATTTTGAGTTTTTGATACCGTTTTGACCCAATAGCTTCAATACTAGAACCAGATGGGCAGGAACCAGCTACTTTGTATTGAAATGCTTTTTATACCCTTGCAGAGGGTATATTAAAATTTTCCAGATGTTGGTAACTTATAGAAAGAAGCGTTTCCGACCACATAAAGTAAATATATATTCTTGATCAGCATGACGAGCTGAGTTGATTTAGCCGTTTGCTTCTATGCTATCTCCCCAAATTCCGTATTTACTAGTTTTCAATGCTTCCCCATGATTCTGAAAAATTTGGCCGAAATCGGACATCTATATAGTACAGCTGCCATAGAAAAGTAAGGTAAGAAAAATTGTTTTGTTTTTACTGTAAACCTCTTTAAAAATGGCATATATTTATTTCACAAGCTTTCACACAATTCTTTAAAGCTTTGTCAAAATCGGATGACTATAGGTTATAGCTGCCATAGGAATGATCGGTCGAGAAACTAGTTTTAGTGAGAAAAACATTTTTGTTCTTAAAGAAAATGCCACCAAAATTTAGATTTCTTAGTTTGCTATGCTTTCCCATGATTCCACTAAGTTTGGTCGATATTGAAAATCTATATGTTATAGCTGTCATAGAAAAGTAGAGTCATAAAAGTTATTGAGAAAAACTTGTTTGTTTTCAGTGGAAATGTCCTTCAAATGCGGTAGAAAAACGTGCTGCAAGAATATACAAACTTTTAACTTTCTACTTACTACTCTATTTTTATTGCTCAAATCCCTTAAAGTGGGTTGCGATTTTGGCTGCTTTGATCAGCACTAGTTAATAAGTTGAGTAAAAAGGGTAAACTAAAGTCGTGCAAATGTATGAAACAGGTATAAGGAAGCATCTCCGACCCCATAAACTATTTATATTCTTGATTAGCATCAATTGCGTTTGATACTGTGAACCATGAGATACTCTGTACAAAATTCGTAAAACTATATAATTTCTCTGACACCTCGCTCAAACTTCTTTGCTCCTATCTCAGTAATCGTCGTCCATCTGATTTTTCAACCTTTCTCGAGACTAAGCGCGGTGTGCCTCAAGGCTCTGTCCTTGGACCACTGTTATTTACTGTGTATGTAAATGATCTTTCTAGTGTATTGTTAGTTGTCCGATAAATAAAATAAGTGAATGTTTAAATGAATTTAATAATGAGCTTCTAGTAATAAACAAATGGGCAGAAGAGAATGGCCTTGGACTGAATCCCTTAAAATCAAAATGCTTAGTAATCTATAAGAAAAAATTTAATACTGATCAGTTCCCAAAACTAAAGATTAAGACTAGTGATATTGAGTATGTTGACAACGCTGTCAATCTGGGAATTACATTTAGTTCGACGCTTGCGTGGGGAAATGATGTAAATCGAGTAGTTGGAAGGACGTATGGAATGTTAAGGCATCTTAATCTCACGAAGCAGTGTCTACCCCAACATATTAGACTTTTAGTCGCTAAATCGTACATGTTGCCCGCTCTATTTTATGGAGTAGAAATCTTTGGGAAGTGTGATGCTATTAGCTTTAATAAAATCAATGTCTTATTTAATTGTATTACTAGGTATGTCTATAATATTAAACCACGAAATCATATAACGGACCATGCAAACAAACTTCTTAACCTCAACTTAAAACCGTATATATCTCTTAGGGCCCTTATAATGCTTCATAAAATAATATGTACTAAAAATCCCTCTTACTTATATTCAATGCTAAGCTTCAGTGCATCAGTAAGGACACATAACATTTTATGTATAAGAACTAAGCTAGCCAGCTCTGACACGCAGTACTTTATTTATGCCGTTCGTCTTTGGAACCAGCTACCACATAATTTAAAAGCAGTTACTAGCGCATCCAAATTTAAGAAAAACCTCACTATTCACCTACACACCACTTGAAATAATTTAAAATAGTCTAAAGTAGTATAAATTCTCATTTAATTTAATACAAGTAAATTCAATTGAACTCTTTCTTTTGATCTTCTGTTTTTTTCTTCTTTTTTAACTTTAACATTTAAATGTATTAACTTAATTTAAAATGTGATCTCTCTTCCCTTTAATGTAAAATATGATTTTAAACTGTTATAACAGTGACTAGCACAGGAACTTATAAGAATAATTCTCGTCGTGCTAGGAAAATACACCAATAAACAACAACAAACAATAGCCGAGACGATATGGCCATGATTCAGACTCAGATTTTGCAGTGTAGTCCATGTGCCCAATATCTACAATCTCACAGATATTTCATAAAGATCGGATAATAAATGGCAGAGTTATACAGGTTATTTAAAAAACGGTGCATACTTATCTGAGCCGCATGCGCTGTTTGCTAAAATAAAGTTGAAATATTCAAATCAATGTTAATGCTTAATGTTAATGCTTAATTAACATAAGAAGAGGTTATTAAACACTAATTCCATTAAGTAACGGGTATATCGAAGTTGGGCAGGTCCGACTCGTTGTCTTAGTTTTTGGTCTCGCTTATTATCCACGTTATATTGATTCGGCTCTTTTAAGATTCCTCCATTGACTTCCATTCTACGACACATCCTTTTACTTCTAGTGGTTGCCTTTTGTGACATCATTCGCTTAAGATGTTAATTAACATCAAAGCCGACGAGGACTAAAAAAAAAAACGATGCTATGTACACAAAATACTTCTTACCTTAACAATCAAACACAGCCTGCTTTAGTCACACTAAAAACGTCTTATTAAAAGATCTCACGACTCGTTGAGCCGCTGCCAACTCAAAACCTCTTGTCTAATCCACAGCTACTTATGGACGGACCCAGCTCCCAGTGTCGTCTCTCTTGGCCGTGTTTACTGTTTTAGGGCTTTATATTCCCTCACTATACGTTTTATGGGCCCAAGGCACTTGAAATTAGCACGCCCGCCGACAGCAAGGTCGAGACCTCCCTTGATGCTGCTGCTCTATTGATTTTCTGTGCCGTTCAACTCGGTGTACTCATAATTTGAGAATGCTATCTCAGACGCGGGCTGCTAATTAATTTTTATTGCCTTTAAACAAAAATTTTTCATTTGTTTTGAGCTCTTATCTTTGGAATTTTCCTGTCTGGCCATTTCAATTAATTCGCTTTTCCCTGCTGAAGGGGCTTAGCACTTAAGGCAAAAAGGAAATTAGGTTCTAAGTCAGATTCTGCGCGAAACACACACTTTTCCCTCCAATTTGTAGAGAAAATGTTTTTGTATTTAAAATTGAATTTGTTTTGTCCTTACGAATTCGACAACTTGTCAAGGACAAGTTAAATTTTTTCTCTGACAACAGGAAGCGACAAGTTTTTGAACAACTTTGTTGTTAGATTAAAAGCATTTCCCAGCCAAATGGCGAAAGTTTGCCTGCTGTGTGTGTGTGTGTGTGTGAGTTTGTGTGTGTTTGTGCGTATTTGTGTACAGCGTACACAGCCAGAAAGTCGCAAAATGGAAGTGGTGACTAGATGAAGCAAACCACCGCCGTCGGCAATAAAAATCTATTACATTTTGTCAGACACAACTTTGATTTTACGAACTGTCAACCGTCCAAATAGATGGCAGGAAATATAGATGCATCCACACACACACACAGACACGCAGCCTAGTGGCTCGAGGTGAAAAGAAATAAAAGCCAACGCTTCAAAGTTTTCTGCCAAGCGGAGGAAAAACTTATGCAATGATTTTATGTTTCACCCCAAGTAATGTAATAAATATGTTGCCCGTCCCCATCGGATATAAATCTATATATTTATGTTTGTATGCAGGACTTGAAGATGCCTCAAGGCGAAGTATTTGATGAGAAATGTTACAACAATGTGCAGAAACATCAAAAGAAGTTCAAGTTGTTAAATTTTCCAAAGCCGAAACAAACTTAAGTTGGGTAAATGTAAAAATTTGAGCCTCTGTCTTTTATGTTCTTTAAGATCGACGCGTTATTCCTAAGTTCATGATGTGAATCACTTAATAAGCTTAAGTCGAGGATCTTGAAAAACAGAGGCTAATAAGGGTGGGGACTGTTAAGGTAATTCGGAACATTTTTATGGATGTTTACATAAAACTTTCCTGCCGATTGTAAAACCATCAGGATAACAGAAGAAGCTGCTAGGAAATATGTCAAAATTTTGTATGTCTAAATTTTTTGTTGAACCGAACCGAAATTGTAAGGGTCAGAACAGGTTCAGCATCAGCTTTAATACCTTAAGGGCGAGCGCACACATGCGGCTGAAAGATGAACTGACGGCAGAACTTCCGGCTGATCTTAACGAATAATCACTCGCTGCAAGCTCAGCTGTGCACAACAAGCACTGAATTTATCTTTAAGCTTCAGCTGTAAGCTCAGCTCAGCGGAATCAATCAAACATGTTTGATTTTTTTTCGGCTGGCTGACGCTCTAAAAAATCGTGCCCAGCCGTCAGTTCATCCTTCAGCCGCATATGTGCGTGCGCCCTAAGAGGTTAGGTTCAAGGTTTCGACTCACAGTAATCTGATAGTCGGAATTCCGGGTTCGAACCGGTTTCGTTTGCAGCCCTGAAAAAGACACAAGTATGCTGGGCAGCACTGGCTGAATCAGCGATGGGCAGCACTGAACACACTGTAGCACTTTCTGTGGTAAACACAAACTTTGGAAAGTAGAGATAATGCTATACTTAGGCTTGACCAACTTTCATATGTCGAATAGTGTGAAAGCAGTATTATTATTAGCTCAGATCTCAGGACCTAGAACCTGACACGAAGAAGACGTCTTAGTGCAGACGATAAACGATCACTCGCGTAACAATAAACAGAAATCACTGTAATGCAGATGGAAAGATATTTGCCTACAAATATGGCAAGGTCGCAAATTGGAATACAAAATAATTAACCCAGACCTATATTAGCTGTCCCTTGTTCGAAGCTTGGATCGAGCGACTATTAATTATGAATTCGAAGAAACTCCAGACTCATTTAAAGTTATCTTTCTAAACTAAATACATATACCGCTAACGAATCAATGTAGATCGACATAATCTACGTCTAACGTCCATAGAGGTTAATGTTTTGCAGAGTTAGAGCGATTAATATGTAAAGCAACATAGTATCGGAAGGCCCCAAGAGGCAAATTCCAAAATTCCGGCGTGTAGTAGTTTTTGCACATTCCCACAAATCCATCAATTGCCAAACTTGGCTGTCGAAAGAAAACCAAAATCTCGCTTAACCATTTGACATCTGCTTTTCAATTTGAGGCCACCCACTAAGCTTCATCCCCTCCATCATCACAGGCCATAAATAATATGGGTAAACATCCATGCAATAGGCAAAGCGCTGGCAAAAACATTTATCCTTTTTTTTTGCAAAACTTTTATGCCACAAAGCATAAGAGAGAAATTTGTGGCCCATTTGAGTTTTAATCATTTTCGCGTTTCTCAGGGATGAAACTTTTTAATTTGCTCATCATGCTGGGAGAAAATGAATCATCATTGACATTGGATTAGCCTGTGACGTGCTGGTCCTTCATAATTGGCCATTTGGAGTTGTAAAGTTCTTCAGGTGCAAAAGAGCGGAAAATCAAATGGAGATGTCTACATTTATGAGATATTTGTGTTAATTAGTTTGATTTTATGCTTCAAGTCTCTGCGGGACAATTTCAGATTGGCAATTCCATTCCGTGAAAACTCATTAAAACTTTGTAGCCAAGTTTTGCTGTCAACAGACGTGGAAGATGTGCTAACCACGCCAGCTAGTTAATGAGAAAATAAAAAACCAATCCTGTACATTTGTTGTGCTTTCTTGTTGTTGTTGTTTTCGGGTGGTTTACTCTCTATTAACCAGCAATTATACCAAATCGATTTTAATTGAACTTTTAGGTAAACAGAATTTATGGGTCAGAGCTGACAGTCGGTGGTTGGGTGAGCAATGAGGAATTTAATTATAGATACGGAAGGATTTTTGGAATTTTATACAAGAAATATGGGAATAAAGTTACGTCCATATTTCTAGAGTAATAACACTTGAGTCGCACATGACCGACTTGATTACTTCCGTTTGTTTTACTGCACACCGAAAATCATCAACCAAGTGCAACTGGATACTTCTCTGTTTTCAAATCAAACGAATACTTAGCCACGCCCCCCCGCAAACTTAATCAAAGCTAAGAGGTGAGATGGGAGGGGGGAAAAAACTATACGAAAGCCATGTTAATGCCATATGTAACATGTAATTTCATGTGGACAAGGAGGCTGATGAGTATGCTCATGTCAATGTCAATGGCAGCAGGGGCGCAGAGGCGTCTCCTTGCTCTCTGATTAGTTCGGTTAAAGCGACAAAAACAAACAGCATGTCAGCACTTTCACCATGTCTGTACATTCGGGTTTTACAACTGCAAGGACATGACCATAATTACGCATCCATCAACGCAATACACAAACCCATAACTATTATTGCCGAATTGATGACTGCCTTGATGGTATTGACAAAACACTGTCAACTCATCATAACTGGAAGATGGAAACGCGGGCTCCTTATCAATTGTCCCCAGCGAACGATTTAATAAAACTCCTCGAACTTCGCCCGGACTCTCTCATCTTGGCAGACAACAAATATTTTTCTCATTTTCCCTGCAGGCTAAAAATCAATACGCACAGGGAAATGCTTGCACACTTTTGGGCAACGGCGCGTTAAAATGTTGGTGTACATACTCATTGTTCCACAAAGTTGTCTCATTTCCTTTGTAATTATATCGTGTAAATTGAAATGAAGATGCTACAAATGGAAACTGACAAATGAGGTCATGTTGAGTAGTTAATGGTGCTCAAAAATTCGCATTTTCATTAGGTAGAATTATTTTCCTGACATCGACCAGCACAAAAGTAGGACAAAAGTGCACAAAAAGGTTGGGAAAACTAAACGAAAACAAACATTAATTATAGCTTTTATGGTATACATAAGAAATAAGCAAGAGAAAAAATTGTACTTTGAGTTGTTAACCTCTGCGAAAAGGCTTTAAAGTTTCCACAAAATTGTACGTATATATTTACGCCTCATCGAATTTAGGTTCATGCTATGCCATTGCCCTGAAGGAGAACCGGAGGAAGAAAAATCAAAACATCCAGTCCAATTTTGCAGGTACAAAATGTTCAACCAAAGAATTTTGCAAAATTTATCTTGTGGGATGTGGACAGATTGAGAGGTGAAATGGAGTTTTAGGACACCGAAATGGGGTGGTCCGGACAATCAAGGTTTTTTTAAGAAGGGTTGACATTGACTGGAGATTGCATAATAATCGTTTCGTTATTCGAAGACCAGGAAAGGGGATATAAAATTGACAAAAGTTAAAAAATTCTGTTAAGATGATTAGAAGACAATGGAGACCGGTGAGGTTTTTTTTATAGGGATGCCAGATTAATATCGAGATATCGAATTATCGATTTTTTATTATAAAAAAAGACAATTTATAATTTTTGAATATATTTTGTAAGTGATATATCCAGATATCGAATCTTTTTGTTGATCCATTTCTGAGATGCAAACCGGTCCTGAACCGAACCGAACCGCAAACCGAAACCACGAAGAAAAACGGCTTTGAGTTTTAAGACGTGAGCCGCTTTCCTCTAACTAATTTGGGAATCTGAATTGGCTCCCTAAGATAATTTAAATATAAATTTTGATCGACCATCTACATCCTTAGCGATGCCTGATTGAAATTAAATTTAAGGATGACTTGACCCAAATTGTATAACATGTACAAGCTGCAAGTCTTCTGCAACTGCCTGCCGATCCCTTTATAAGTTTCGTCAATCCTTACCATAATTCAGTCTTAGCCAGCAGAGCTTTAGTCATATTAGATGATAAATAGGGTGTGTAAGATGCATGGTACGTATTCTTTTCTATCCGATATTCTGCATTATCGAAAGGCATTCGTCGGGGATCTTACAGGCGAATCCTGTAAATCCGATTTTGTACATTCTCCTAAGGATTTTAAAGATATTTAAATGGTTTCTAGGGACAGAAATCATAATATTTCATAATGTGCCCTTATGAACCACTGAACTGAACCGAAACTGCGGTACGTACGTACTGCAATCAAGTGGACATGAGTCGACAATCGATTCGGCAAACACACTAAAAAAAAAGCTAGAAAGTCGATGAGTGCTCAGAAATACGCGAATTACTTCGTCAAACGGTAACCAAACTTATTTAAACAACACTTGACTATCGAAGAATTAAGTGTACTACTATAATAGATTTTAAGAAAAAATAGCTTGGAAGAATATTGTTAAACCAGTGGTGGTTAAAGTAGAAACTTCCAAAAAATGGTTTGAAATACCAGATCTGTATCTCGCATTTATGAGCCATCGCGTTACATATCTGAAAGCATTGATTAATATACACTAGAATCTTCGTCGCTATCGGTATTAACAAGATTATATAATATCAGATGGTCCATTCGCGAGTTTTTTGCAGTTAAGTGAGCAAAATGATCACTAAACTGTGTTTGGGCCATATCTTCAGATTTTGGGGGTCCCCGAGGAAAACCAAGTATGAGGAAATGCTATACGCGACCTGCTCTGCAGCGTACGGTAAGTCATTTCCCAGGTTCTTGCACTTGAGTGAAATTTGTAGCACTGTGTAATTGTAAGATTAGCTAAGAGTACCTCAATTAAACTTTTTCCCCTTGAAAACTTAATAAAACATGTTTTTGAGAACTTTTAATATTTTGGTCTTGGTGTCACCTTTCTATGGCACTGCCCATATTCATAATGTAAGTTTGAAAAACGTAAATCAAGTACAAAACAGGCTTGACCGTCAGACCGACGTCGCGTCGCGACGGAAATCTGCACCGCTATATCAATCGTTCGCCTCTATTCGCCCTGATCTGTGCTGCTCGTCTTAACCAACATTTTTACAGGCTTAAATTAATCCCAAAATGAACTTAACATATCCTCGGAAAATCTTATTTTAAGATTAACGAGATTTCAAAAAACGAAATTAAAACAAGATTTTTGTTCTCAGATTTGGGAAGTTCGAACTCAACCAGCTTTTGAGATCGTTTGTACTTGAAAAATTGACGTCCGAGTACGGAAATCTGGCCTTTTTTTTGTGTGTGCTTTTTTTGTTTTTTATGTTAGACTCAATTTGAGCATTTGAAGACTGTCAGTTGGACAAGTGAACTCAACAAGGCACGAGCTTAGTGCGTTTCTAAATTATGGTAAAGACAAAACTGTTATTCAGAAAAAATAAAGTAACAAAAGTTCGGTACTGCAAAAATTAGTTTATAAGAATATTTAGAATCATACTTTTTTCAGAAAAATCTACGAGATAGATGTTCAATTCTTTTAAGAATATTTATTCGTGCTATTATCGTAGTTCTTAGGTCAAGATTAAAGAGCAAGTTTCTTTACCAGTTTCAATGTAAGGCCCTGTTCACGAAATTTAAAAAAAGAAGAACATATGATGCCAAGTGCATATTCTATGTGGAGACTTTCTCCATAAGAAAAAGTAAACCAATAAAATAGCCGTCTGAAAACTCAGACTTAAATTTGCGATTGTTTAGTTAAAAAAAAGAAAAATTTTGTAAATAAATACAAGGGAAATAAGAACCAAGTTGCCCCATTTTTCAGTGGCAGTTTAAGAATGAACCAAAAAGGAGTTGCTAAATAGATAGCCATCAGCTTACCTCCAAAGGTAATTCAAATTGGACCCAGACGAAAAAGGTTAGGCAAGATTCTTTACCAGTTTCAATGTGAGGACCAATTTAAAACATTAGAAAAAAATAAGAAGGTAAATTTGTCAAAACACAAAAACAGTTTGAAAAAGAGAAAAAAAATTAAATTCTTGCTTGGAAACTTCTTCACTGGTTAGCTGTGACTTTCTGCCATTTACTATCTACCGACAGAGTTTTTATTAGTGTCCGTAGTTGAGTCAACTGTATGAAAAATAAATTAAACATGCCTTCACAGCTGAAGGGAAAAAAATTTAAAGAAATAAAATATTAAGTTCCTTACTGCTCTAGTGGCAGCTGAGGAATGAACTTAATTGGTTAAGTAATCAGCAAAGTATTCAACTGGGCGTCAAATGACCATAAAGTCAAGGAGCATGGGATTAGATTTGAATGAATGAATGAAAGGTCTGTCAAGGCAATACGAACAGCAAGTGCAAGAATGGTTTAATTTTCAAATTATAGTTATAATAAAATGTGAACCTTTCGCTTAAAGTTCACTTTCTCTCTTTGCCCACAATAAAAAGCATACCAGTTCCAAAATCTTACCTAAGCACTTCAAGCTTAACTGTCAGTGTTGTAGTTATTGGATTTTCTTTTCCTCTCCAGGCAATAAACCCAACTCAAATTTTTAATACAATACCGAAAAAAAAATGGATAGCGAACAAAAGGCAAAAGTAATTTCACTAGCACTAAATCTGTAGCATATTACGCACACACAACGGCAATACCAAGTGCTTAAACAACAAACACACATACACACACTGAAAATCTGATCCACTTAGATGTAAAGAAAATAAAAGTACCCTATAAATTCCTATGAAAACAATCGAGAACACTGGCACAAAGTTTGTGTCTGTCCGTCTGTCCGTCCGTACTGAACGCGTCCATCTCAGAGACTATAAGAGATAGAGCCACAAATTTTTGCACGAAGGTAGGTTTAGTGCTGTACGCACAGCTCAAGTTTGTTTCACATTCTCAAAAATCTCCACCCCGTCCCCCCTTTATCCCCAAAAAACGCAAGACCTCCTCTAGAAATTCTAGACCTAAACAACCGTCAGATCCACAATTTTCAAGTTAGAGCCTCGTGGTTTAGTATACATCAAGCTAGGCCCAATATCTATCTATTCTGAAAAGTACAATCAGAT